>JAWPHD010023536.1:0-21862 GCA_037043455.1 Cyrtodaria siliqua | reverse complement strand
ATAGTTTTTAACCATTGAAATTTATCGATTATGTAGTTGTTTGTCACGGATTATTTAAATATGAACTGAAATGTCATTCTGTATACTGGAATTATAAATTATTTAAAGGGAGTACACCAGGATTGGTCATTCTTTTAGAATTGTTCAAAATACATTTCCTGTATGCATGTTCAATAAAAACAAAAAATATAGCGACAAAATAATGACAGTTTTAAGACACCATAGTTATACATTGATGATAAAACCCTGTAGGTCATGTTACATTAAACTTAACTCTCGGCAATTGACGCATGTATACTATCGTACAATAACACAAATCTACAAATTTTATCTGTTAACCAAAGCGTGACGTAATACACTTATATTTAACTCGGGCGTGCATTTTCACAATATATGATCAATAATGACGATGAAATACAGAATAATTCCTTTAATGATTTGTGTGGCAGTTTTAAGCCACCATAGTTTTAAAAATAAATTATATTTAAAGTATCTAACAATCATACACACATCATATAGAGAGTCGTGGGATATTCTTGCACACAAGTTTTAAGACACCATAGTTATACATTAATGATAGACCGGGGATTTCTTTATTTACACTGTCCCGTTTACTGTTGGTTATAATGCGCGTGACATGGTCGAGTAGTTATACACATCCCTATTCAGATGTGTAAGATGTGTATTTAAAACCACTGACACGTTTGAAACCTCGCCTATTTTAAGCATCTATTTTGTGAAGTCACGATAAATGGTTCAATATTTACCCGTGGAATTTAAAAACAAACTGTTTCGTTTTTATTCTGTGTAATCTCGCTAATTGTGGTCAAATGCGTTCGTCTTCCTTTGATGTCGGAAAAGTCATTCCACTCGTCAGATAAGATTGATTAATTACTTCGTTTACGCAAAATCGTACCCTTCCCAAATTTCTCGAATATTGAATTTCCTTTCATGACGAGGTGAACGTAATTAAACCTGTCAAACTGTATCAGAAGGGAAGGGTTTAAACTAATGTTGGTAGAACTTGTTACCCGACACATTTGTCATTATAATATTTCTATTGTATGTATGTGGATATTATTCTGTTTGTAAAATATTGGCAATAAAATATGTTTAAATCCAAAACTGTATCAGATAAGGCAGTGATTGATGAGCGACATTTCCCGCCATCTTGATTTTCGAGGTCAAGATCATCGGGGTGACGAAGTTCAAGGTCGCTGGCGAGGAACAAGGGCGAATAGCGGGTATAACACACTACTGCGGTAGCTAGCATATTTCACTACCGTTCATGAACAGTCTCCATCAAACCGAGACTGCAATATTTTGAATGTGTCGTGTTCGGCCGTTTTCAAAGGTCCATTATCAAACTATTTTACAAAACAATTGTATATCCTCATGAATAAGCTGTTTGACAAAAATAAATCTAAGACACGAATGTTTATTATTTTGCGATTAGTATCTTTGTACTGTATAGTTCCATATTACAAGAATTATACATACTTAAAACTATAATAGATAAATAATGACCCTCAATTAAATTATGAAAAAACATTAATGGCGCATTACCTTGGTCTTGAAATCGTCGAATGTCATGAGACAGCTTCTATCGTCAGGTACCTTGACATAGGACCACACGGTAGACAGACACAGCAATACAGCAACTACGGATTTCCTATACAGAATGTCAAAAATCATTATGGCTTTAATATGATGGAACGTACAATTACGTATGTAGGGGTTAACCAAGTGAGTAAACATAGTAAGTGGTAACAGAAGCTTGTTCTACTTCTGCTACGTGGGGTTAAACAGGGATTTGTTCTCAGTCCTATTTGTTATGTGTGGATAAAGGACTGGCATCTGCTGTTATGGAACGTCTAACACTGCTACTATTGGTATCACACCTCAATTAATTTTCCTAAATGGTTACTGTACAGCCTTTTCCAACATCTGAACTTCAAAGCTGGCCAGTAGACATTGTTGTTGGTTTAATATCTTCAGTATAGCCAAGACCAGTAATATAAAACAATAAAATACACAAGTTAACCAAACCAGGTTGGGGGTTTTTCTCGCACATGTTTATGTGACCCCTACGGAAAATACAGAATTCATACAGTAGCCATCTGAATATGAGGTGATTAGGTCAAACACATCTGAAATTTGAATGAAACCTCATATCAACATGGGATTTTCTGTATCATCTGTCTTTCACACTGCAGCTGTATGCTAAAGCAAAGAAAAATCTATTTCTTCTAATTAAAAATTGCCTAAAATTTAGAAGAAAATACAATTATTTTCTGTTTTCCTTTTGTCTTGGTCCGTGAGCTTTCAGGGGAGATAATAGAGGCGTTAGACCTATTATTGTTAATTAGTTAACCCTTAACCCGCTAAGCACGACTCTAATAGCCTTTACGTCCATTGTAAACTCTGATCAGTAACTCGCAGGCTGATCAGGGTTTACAATGTCCGGCTGCCGATCATTCATTTTCGCCAAAACACCCCTTTGTCACACAAATGGAATGATCAAAGAAAGAACAGTCCATTATATATATATATATATACTGAACAAAAGAAGAAACTTCCGCTGATGTTGATGCAGATTATATAGACAGCAAAACGGGGGAGGGAAATAATGATGTTTAAGAATAATTAAATGACCGCCAACAATAGTCCAAACAAAGATGTTTTTGAAAAGTTCAGTACGCAAGAGAGTTAGCCCCGTTTTTCTTAAAACATGCAGTTTGGCCACAAAATATCACACAAAAACATAACACAGATTGCGCAGATGGCAGCTTTGGATTATCAACAGTCATCAAATTACCTCCCTTTAAAATTTCCATATCATCCGTAACAGAGTATTGCTTGGCAAATTTGAAACTGTTTAATGGGATATTTAGTACTCACTTAAGTGTGCTTACACACACCAAACATTGTTTTATTAAAACGCTGATCAAGCTTGTATACGCCCTCAAAAACTGGCCTATAGAAAAAAGGTCGGAAGTTTCTTGTTTGATCATTATATATGTAGTGGGTTAAGGGTTAATTAGGGGGCCGAGTGAATAGCACGTTCAACTCTGATTCCGAAAATCACGCTTCAAACCTCACTAGACCACTGGGTTACATTGGCGTGTCCTTAATCAAGACACTTATTCTAGTCTCTTACGTGGAATGGGTGTGTAACACATACGGTCCAGTGTATCGGAGTCTATCCTAGTCAAGACACTTATTCTAGTCTCTAACGTGGAATGTGGGTGTAACACGTACGGTTCCGTGTATGGGTGTCTATCCTATTCAAGGCACTTATTCTAGTCTTTGACGAGGAATGGGAGTGTAACACATACGGTCCCGTGTATCCTTAGTCAAGACATTTATTCTAGTCTCTTACGTGGAATGGGGGTGTAACATCCATTAAGTGGAATGGGGTGTACCACGAACGGTCCCGTGTATCCTTAGTCAAGACACTTGTTCTAGTCTCTTACGTGGAATGGGGTTGTAACATACATAAAGTGGAATGGGTTATTTAAGCGAGCAAAAACAGCACAGGAAATTATTTACTGTATATACATCGACAGTGCACATCGTACCTATACACAGGTAACAGTATTTTTTATAGAAAAAAAGTTAGCCAATTTCGGGGCTCAAACACACGACCTTCTGATTTCAAGTTTGGTGCTCTATCCACTGAACTATAACGCTACTTGAGAAACTAGTATACTAACTACCTTTTCTTATATGCAAAATAACTTTACATATTTGAACGCAATTCAAGATGCATCAATAAATATGTAGTCCATCTTGTCGCACGTGTAAATTAACAATGCCAGGTGTAATACTGTATGTTATCAATATGAAAATAATACTTCGCTTCAAAACAACCATATCTCGACTTGTTATTAAGCGCTTGATGAGTTTGTGTGCGCGCGCTTGTTATTATGTAATGCCTATTTAGTGTTAAAAATGCTACAACATACCAATAAATAGCCGTAGTCTAGTGATTCAGCGTACATCTTTCAAAACTTACAAGTGCAAGACTGTGGTTCAAATCCCGTTCCGGGCAACAATTTGTTTATCACATATATTCTGGACCCGTATATTTATTAAATAAACATATGAAATTGTACACATCGATTTCTGCTTATATACCGACTTTTGGTGTGTTCGTCGATTTGGACCTACTTCACACGTGACTCATTCATATTCATGAGTTATTACCAGTTATAATAGGGACTGTGCAGCTTTAAATCATGCACCAGCTCATGGCCAAACGGGTATTTAAAGATACTATATAGCTGTATATAAGGCTAGTAGGCGTGAACCTAAAGCAAATGGAGGGATTTAACGCTTGGTTTAATACCAATTTCAAGCTTGTAAAACATGGCGGTATACCGGTTAATTATCGAAATATTTCAAAAGTATTTCCTACCTTACCAGTCCTTCGGATGAGACTTTAAACCAAGGTCTGCTCGCTAAAATACTTAGTGCAATACAGCGAGGATAAATAAACGCTTATACGTACGTATATAAGGGGGGAAATGTATACTTTGACAGGATTTTTAATCCGTCAACAGCGATAGCAAATAACACCACCGTCCTCATCATTGAAAAATAGTTCTCTCAACACGAGTTTCGAACTTGAGGCCTACGAATTGACATTCCGTTAACTTACTACTAGGATACAGAGCCAATTGATAACCATCTCTTCATTAAACTACATATTCGTTTGATAATGGACTTTTTTTCTCGAATGTTTTTCTCTGACGTTTTTTTTTCCAAATAAAACATACACAGTATATTTTCACGTATACTATTCTAATGTAGGAATTTGTTATCTATAAAAATTTTCGAGAGCTTTTTATCGAATATCTTTGCTGTACGTATGCACTTATAAACGCATTTAACAAAGGATAATGGACCTTTGGAAACGGCCGAAAACGACACATACGAAGTATTGCAGTCTCGGTTTGACTGATACTGTTCATGAGCGGTAGTGAAATATGCTAGCTACCGCTCACGCCCTCTATCCCCGGGTTGAGCAGAACTTTATATTAATAAAATCAATAGTACAAAATATTAACCATCCCGAAGATGACATGCATATGGAGGAAGAGCGAAATAAACATAATGGAATTTAGTTGGGAGCAGCGGTTATGAAGCCTGCATATCACAAGTAACAGTCAAAAGACTAAATTAAAAAGCAGACAACATATCCTATAAGTGGTTAACCAATACCCAGAGCCTTTAATCGGCCAGAGTAGTGGAACCACTGAATCGAAAATTAAGTAAGAAAACAAAAAGAAATGAAAAAGTACCACCGATAATTAAATATAAGTATCGGGCTTAGCGATCTCCAAAGATCGAATGAATACTGATTGCAAGCGCGGGGAAACATTTTACTGCCGCCACACTGCACAAGCAACGCCACTGTGCTATAAAAAAAGAGAATGATAATGGACCTTTGGAAACGGCCGAAAACGACACATACGAAATAGTGCAGTATCGGTTTGATTGAGACTGTTCATGAGCGGTAGTGAAATATGCTAGCTACCGCACACGCTCTCTAGCCCCGGGTTGAGCAAAACTCAATATTAATAAAATTAATAGTACAAAATATTAACCATCCCGAAGATGGCATGCATATGGCGGTGGACATGGAGTTTAGTGCTTCCCCATGTCGTACGGCGTATGGTCCCAGTATCTAATAAAATTAAATGCCCCGAAGAGCGAAATAAACATAATGGAATTTAGTTGGGAGCAGCGGTTATGAAGCCTGCATATCACAAATAACAGTCAAAAGACTAAATTAAAAACGTCTGCACACACAATTAACAAAAGATAAGGTCTACAATGCTAACAGTATATCGTCAGAAGATACTCTATTGAGCAATTGACTGGATTATCCAGTGTTAAAGCGTAGTGAGTGTCAATCAGAATGTCATGAGTTCAAAACTCTCCATAGACTATAAAATAAAATCGGTGAATGGTTGTGCATTGTTGAGTTGCATTGTCGATCGCAGATAAATAAATAAAAAGGTCAGCTATAAAACTGCCTCATGTACGGGCTTCCTGCCGCCATGTTTCAGTAGCTTGAATTTGGTAGTAGATCAAGCATTAAACCGCCCCTTTCCTTTAATTCCACGCCCACTAGCCTTATATACAGCTAAAGTAGCCCTAGGCTATCAAATTTAACGCAGGACATCATTTAATGTATACGCATACACAGGTAGCATTATGATTTACATAAACAAAAAGTGTGTCACTCTCGGGGCTAGATCCACGACCTTCTAATTTACAGTCAGATATTCTAACCACTGAACTATGGGGACTTCTTGAGAACATAGTCTATTTAGTACCATGTATTATAATGCAAAATAACATGTGAACGCAACTCAAGATGTATCACTATATAATCCGTCATGTAACTTTAAACAAGGCTAAAAATATCGGACAGGGAAAGCAGCATTCAAGGACGACAGTCAACCACAAGTATGAAAGGAGAATTTGGAAATCGCCGAAAGGAGTATGAAAGGAGAATTTGGAAATCGCCGAACACGATAAGTACAACAAGAGTATGCAATCTCGGTTTGATTGAGACTGTTCATGTATGCAGTCTCGGTTTGATTGAGACTGTTCATGTATGCAGTCTCGGTTTGATTGAGACTGTTCATGAACGGAAAACTTAATGTTTTTATGAAATATAATAATAGCATTGACTACTTTCATACATCAATACCGCTTCCCCCTCTTCCCCTTTCCTCCCACTACCACCCACACCCCCACACTACCCCACCCCACACACAAACATAATAGCACAAAACGCCGCCTCAACAAACAACAGCTGCATTTGATCGAAATAAACTATTATCAAGCTGGTTACTTACATGTTTACAGTATGCATGCCAATTCAACCTGAAAAGAACACAAAAATAATAAGTAACCCGGTAGACATAAATGCGAAGACATATTTAATAAGGCTTGTCTATATACTTAAAATATTTATTTTGTATTCCGGGATTCTATTATTTTAAACATGCACTCAGTACATTTAAAAACGCAACATTTTTGATTTTCGGATACTTTTAGTCCACTGTTTTTTTGTTCAAATCCAGATTGTATTTTATGTTGGTACCCAAGTCTCTTTGTCCCAAAAGTTAACATTTGCATTAGGTTTGCTCTACTTCTTGCAGTTTAAAACACAGTTTGCACTAGGATTTTAACATCTAGACATTCAAAAAATACCAAGTGTTGCGTTTTCAAATGTACTGAGTATTTATGTTATTCAGCAAAGTTCTATAGGATCATAAGACCCACGAGGATACAAACTATATATATATAAAAGGTTGACCACAGGTACATATATATATACTCGTTGCTGCATTCGTGAATTCACTGCATTCATATTCATGGCTGTTCTTGTGAAGGATGTGAAGAGATTAAACAACTATTAGTACTTCTCAACCAAAGAACTGTGTTTCTGTTTGCATATAGATACAAACAGCAATCCGATATTCACTTCAACATACCTTTAACATTTTGAAATAATAATAGTACTTCTCGGGGAAAAGAACTGTGTTTCTATTTTCATAAAAATACAAACGGCAATCCGATATTCACTTCAAAATACCTTTAACATTTTGAAATGAAAATCATATCTCCATACTATAAAGATTCAAGATGTACCAATCACATATGATAAATTACCAAATTATATATACTCAGTACATTTGAAAACGCAACACTTAGTATCTTTTGAATTTCTTTCGATGGAACTGAAGTCCTCGTGCAAATCAGTTTTAACTGACAGAAGTAGAGCATATCTTATGCAAATGTGTATCACCATATGTTAATCTTTGGGGCAAAGAGACTTGTCTTGATTTCAACAATAATCCAGGGAACTAAAAATAATCGAAAATCAAAAACGATGCGTTTTTAAATGTACTGAGTGCACGTTTAAAATAATAGAGTCCCTGAATACAAAATAAATAAATTGTTATATTTATTTTAAAAGTACCCGCTAATAATAATTTTTTAACAAATCCAAAATTAAAAAAAAAAGAAGAAATATTAATCAAAACATGTTGTTTGCAGCGTGTTGTTGTAATGCAGCGTGTTGTTGGTTCGTGTTGTTTGCAGCGTGTTGTTTGCAGCGTGTTGTTTGCAGCGTGCTGTTGGTTCGTGTTGTTTTCAGCGTGTTGTTTGCCACGTGTTGTTTGTTCGTGTCTAAATTTGAATTCACCATACGTGTTAAATTGAATCACGCATACATTAATGTACTATGTAGAATGAATTACCTTCTAATAAGGGTTCCTATTTATGCACATTAAGTAGGCTTTGACCCTTTATAATAACAATTATTATTATTTGTTCATTTGAAGTCTAACCCAACAAAAAACACGAGATATCCCATTTAAAGCCAACATATGTGTGTGTTCGACATAAATGGAGATGATACATGCTTTGTATCGAATTTTCGTTACATAGTATTGAACTATTTATATGGCAAAGTTTGCAAAGAGATATATTATATGTATTTGATTGCGTTATTCTACTTACGAGAATTCCGAAAACTTCGTCAGCTGGTTAATTTTACGTTTTTACAAGCATGCTGTGCTAAATGTACGAACTGTATAAATACCTTATATGGCAAAATGTATAGAATGAGTAAATATTAATTGTCTCTTTTGAAGAGAGCAATTGTGTAGTTTTAACTTAATTCAAAGATAAATTTGCAGCAAAATATTTCAAAATCAATAACTTTCATAAGATGCTTTACATATATTGTTATGAAGGAAACCAGCTCACGTGTTTCCCTTGCGACGTTTGTTTTTTATATAAAAAATAACATCGCAAAAAATGAAAAACAATCCTTAATTATTTTCTTCAAAGGAGCAGTTTTAGATAACCGTATGAGGATTTTACTCTTCATAAAAGGTTTTTGTTAAACGTTATAGCACATTTTACAAAATATTCTACTTTGGTGAATATCAAACGACACAAAATTAAAATACCATCAATGCAATTTAATAAATAATATGTTTCAGATTTTTTCTTGACGATATCGAGTTCCAGTTTTGGAGATTCCAGAACTCCTATTAGGAATGAAGTAACCGCCGAATATCAGTGGTGGTAAATTAAGAAAACTTCGTGTCATTCTATGTGAAAAAGTTAGACTGCGAGATTCAACGACGAAAAATCGTGTTTTATCTTTGTTTATGATAAGGGCTGCAGATTCCCCGTACAACATGCTTGATGTGGAAGTTAAGTGAAGCTATGACTGGTTTAATAGTTTCAGTTACACGTTATGTAAAGAAGCATATTTTCACTGAAAAGAAAGATAACCAAGAATAGTTTTTGTTTGTTTGCTTTTATTAAATAGAAGCTATCTTTCTAAGTAAGTGGTCGAAGTGGCTGCCTATTAGAATTGCTGGGACAGTAAGACTGTCTCGGGGCGATTGCCCGATATACAACGTATTTATGACAATGAAGAAAGATAATATAAAATGTATACTTACTAGATTGAATATATGAATTTTTTGTGATATGTATGCTGTAAGGCGTGGTTGTCTGTAGAATTGATGGGACGGTAGGCTGTCCCGGGGGCGATTGCCATGTATATCATGCTTATGATGCATGTTGGGTGATTTTGAATTTGAAATGTAAGATGTGTGAAAAGTATAGTGGGTGGATTAGAGGAAATAATGAAGTCTTGTCAACAAAGGGACATATGTAATAGCATTCGCTAGATACTTCATAGAGAATATATTTATGTTAACGTTCTTTTGTGAGTCTACCTCGGAAGGACACAGATACATGTTAGAATAATTGCCGGACCGATACAGAACGTAATTTAGGTAATATTATGTTCACTGAAAAGAAGATTCATGTATCCATTTGCCTTACGGAGTGGCTGTCGTTTTTTGTTTTAGAATTGATAGACGATAGGTCGGCTATGGACGATTTACCTTTAGGGCGTCATATTAAGTTCGGAATATCAGATCATGTAGTTGTCGCTTGAGGCCGGTGTCTAGCTAAACATTTTACGTATTCTATGTAAATCATATATATTCGTTGTCTGTCAGACTCAGAACTTAATCTTGGTTTATTTGTATTCCTTTATACGGGAAAGTGAACAAATGTATTTGATTAAGCTTTTATTATGTTATGCGTTATTATGTTATGCATGTTTATTAATGTAAGTCTAAATTCATATATTTGAGTTGCTGAATTACTTGATTGCTGCATATTTTGACAGTTCTTTGAGTTCAGCCGGTCATCCAATGGCTCATACCAAGAAATAATAAATATATATCTATATCGTTGTGTTGTAGTTGTTACTTCTATGAGAAGGGTGAGTGTTAAGGGAAATAAACAATTTAGCAGACTGGCAATCAATATATCGCCTTCTTCCTTCTATCTGTCCTATCCACCTTTACCTGCTGGTACTCTTAAAAATGGTTGTCGAGAGTGTATGCGAGTAAGGACGAAATGACGGGTATAGTGTGAAACTATAGTGTGAAAGAGCGAATGAGAGTAAAAAATGATAGCAGGTGTATGTAAAGAAATATAAAACGGTCGGACAGGGAAAGTAGCATTCAAGGAGGACAGTCAACCACAAAACACAGAAACAAACACGCAAACAGACAAACAAGAAGGCAAAAGCAATAATAAATGCAAACGACATCACAAACACAAAAAGGTTGACAATAGGGCTACCGCCTTGGAACGGTCAGTGGCAAAGTAGACCACTGGGGGTTTAAACCGGTTCTAGGGTGCACCAAACCTCACACTTACCCTACTGTCATCCCATTAAAACAGGACAGTGTAAATAAAGAAATCCCCGCCATGATCTAATCTCTAACCAACAAGGCAGCATCAATAGGCAATATAAGTAAAACACAAATATGCTCGTGTGAATATAATACAAAAAAAACAATAGCCTAGAAAGCCACAATGAAGGTACTCGATGACTTGGCAGAAGCCAGAGCAGTAAGAGAATAAACCATTAAGGGCACGACAAGAAAGATCATGGAATAACATCAAAAGCTTCAATGAAACGCTGAGAATACATGTACAAGTAACTTTTAAAAATACAAAATTGTTTGTACAACATCTTTCTCCGTCATTTTCTCGGATAACGTATTATATCAAATATTAAACTACAAAATGTTAAATATCATGTATAAAACATACCATGTGTAGCACTTCTCGTTCTTGTAAAAACATGACTATATTTGTACAACTTACATGAACTGCATGAAATAACGTATACATCTCTGTCGTATTTTATGTAATATTTGATATAATAAAATAATTCATTACAAAAAAAATATGTCTACATCGAGGAATACACTTTAATGCACTCTACGGATTAATGCCGTTACGAGTCCGGTGGAGTCCAAAGATATCACTATATGCCAGTACCACAGCAAGTGGCATACACTACTCAACTTTTATAATCGTTCGCTGTTCAAAGAATTATATAGTTTTTAATAATTCATATTTTCTTTTGAAATTTTAAGTAGCGTCGTTTAACAAATATCGCTAGCGATTTATCAAACTTAATCTGCCTTGATTGGACTAAGACCTTGTTGATAAACTTAATAAAACATTGGTATATGTTTCGGTGATTTCCAGTTTGTAGTATTCGTGTTATTTTCAAAAAACCTGGATGACCGATTAAAAAAGTTGAGTAGTGTATGTGAACTAGACTGTGTCCCTTAATATTTTGAAACATTCAAAATAAGGGATTCTCCTTCACAACACACTAGGACAATAAACATATTGTCATTGATAATACAAATAATTTACGATTTCATTGCAACTGAAGAAGACCTTTTTAGGTCAAAGCGCTATTGCAAATCGGGATATGTCTTCCCGAGTGAAATCATACACGACACATAATACACACGTCTCTTAAATACCTGTAATTATTGTCCTTGTTTTTATTTTAAAAAACATGTGTATTAATTACCTCATAATATTTTCAAATATTACACAAGATACGTTTATACGAATTAAAGGATATAAACTCACACTACTGTATACTATATATATTCTATATAGCAACTGACTAATTATATATACCAATTGGTTAGACTGGTCAATACACAGTTTACGACCAAAATATATAATATGCAACAAAACAGTAGCAAACGGAAAAAATGCTGGGGATAAGAAAAAAACGTGGCTAGTGTTCTAACTGGGCATGTCACTACCACGAAACAGTTTGAAACCGTAACTGTGGTCAGTCACCCGAAAGTATAAAAGTCGAACAGGAAATGTAGAAGAAAATGATTGTATTTTTTGTGAAGTAAGGAAGTATATCTGACAACTTCCGTAATCAGTTTACTAGCTAATGAGGAGTGATGATTGATATATTTACAGGAAGTAGTTAGTAAGAGTGTGAAAGCCGTCTGACTGGTGGGAGAACGGGACCCGGCGGCAAACCAAGTGTTGCCAATACATCGATTGGTTTATCAAAATCAACTAAAACTATCACTGAAGGTGATGAATATCCTCACCATTTTGATCTAGCCGATGAGAATGGGCAAAATCAAGAATGATAAATTTCTAAAATATTTTTAATTAATTGTTTAATGTGAAACAAATGTATAAAGATAATAGTGCAAAAAAAAAATGCAGAATCGACAATCGTTGATGCAGAGACACATGCTATCATTACGTGTGAATTGCATGTCAAGTGTAATAACAAGCCATGAACACTTTTTAAGTGAAAGCCACATGCAGTTCTTTACAGAGTGGAAAATTCTAAGTGAAACAAAGGGCCATAATTATATAATAAATTAGCCATCAACAATGAATGACGTATGGGAACATAAGGTCATCAGTTGTCATGCGTACACATATCATCTCGTGTGAACTGTATACCAAGTGTAATAACATTCCATGAAAACTTTTGTAGTGAAAGCCACATGAAGTGTATTATAGAGTGAAAAAAGGGTCATAATTCTAAAATAAATTAGACATTAACAATGTATGTCGTAGGATGACTTAAGGTCATCAGTTCTTATGCGTACACATATCATCACCTGTGAATGTGATCATAATGTCAAGTGAAAGCCATACGAAAAAAAAAATAAGTGTAAATGTCGAAAAGGAAATGCAGCTTTCACGAACACAGTAAACCCCAAAACACACAAAATGACAAACATGAATGTAATGTTAATAAGGAATACAGGCATGTGACGTCACAAACACACAAAGGGTTGACAATAGGGCTACCGCCTTGGAACAGGGGCAAAAAGGCCGCAGGGGATTTAAAGCAGGTTCTAAGGTGCACCAAAACCTCACACTTTCACTTACCCTACTGTCATCCCAATAAAACGGGACAGTGTAACTAAAGAAATCCCCGACTTGAACTATTCTCTAACCAACAAGGCAGCATTAATAGGTAATATAAGTAAAGCACAAAGATGCTCGTGTATATATAAATACAAAAAAACAATAGCCTAAAAAGCCACAAGGAAGGTACGCAATGGCTTGGCAGAAGCCAGAGCAACAAGAGAATAAACCATTGAGGGCATGACAAGACAATATTGCAGACAAACTTCAAACGTCGCCTTCCTTTTGGGCTTTAGGTAGACGTCATCATAGAGTCCACAGTATGTCCGGTCATCGCACAATTAAAGAGGAAAGCATAGTGGCGTTCTGTAAATGGGTCCACCATCAAGCAGTTCGTTGCAGTATGATAGGGTCATAACCTCTTTTGATAAACATGTTAACACGTTTAACAAGATAGCATGAAAGTGATCATGACCAAGGATCTAACGAAATTTGTAAATCACGTCACCATAGAAGTCAGGTTGTGATAGTCGTTGTCGCAGAAGAGTTCTTAAATTACTTTTATATTGGAAAGAAGGGGTTACGATAATAACATTTTGCAGAGGTTTTACGGAGTTTAAGGTAACGGTAGCCCTGATGGAGTAGCTTTTCAGTTATACAAAGATTACGAATATTAAAGTCCTCAACTCGAGTACAAGCTCTAGAAAAACGAATAAGCTGAGACATACAGACCCTATAAGAAGTTGCTCGGGGAACATCCCCATCTAAAGAGGGATAATTAACAATTTCAAGATTAAAATCATCTCTACTGTCATAGATTTTGCTAATTATTTCACCAATTTCAATAGAGAGATGTAAATCGAGAAAAGAATCGTTAGTATCAGAAATGTGAGTTTTGTTAAGTTGAAGTTCTTTGGGATATATATTATTAACTATAGTAGAAAAGAAAGGTAAAGAAGGTAATGATAAAGTAATGAAGGTAAAAGGTAATGATAATGTTTCACTCTATAATGAAGTTCATTAGTGAAATATTCTAAGTCAAACAAAGGTTCATACTTATATTATAAATCAGGCATCAACAATGTATGATGTAGAGGGACAAGGGGTTAACAGTGTTTATGTGTACATGCATTTTGGAAACAATCATTTCGAAAGTGTTTGAGAAAAAATGTGTTACAGGACATTATACAATATAAGAATGGAACATTCTAAGTCAAACAAAGGGTCATAATACTATAATAAATTAGGCATCCACAATGTGTGATGTAGGAGGACATAATGCCATCAATTGTTATGTGTATATGAAGTTTGAAAACACCCCATTTAAAACTGTTTGAGAAATGCAAGTAATAACTAGAACGAATTCGACGGCGCGACATACTAGTATCTTAAACCCACGTTTTCTTCACACGGGTCAATTCTCTTTAACCCTGTATCCATTTTACATGTACTTGTTTGATTGTTCTTTGATACTCAGATCAGAAATAGAACTATTTATGATTTTCTGTATGCATGTATGACACTGTAAATTAAAAAAAAATATATTTAGGGTATTTGTGTTTTTGATCACTATCTCAGAGTCCCATGGTGACCCTGGAGCAAATTATAATGATATTCCCAAAATAATTGAATTGTATTGAGAAAGAACAAACACACATGAGGAAACAGTATTATTATACTCTGTAATCCCTTAATAAAAATGTTTGTTTGAGACATAATTCAAAAGAATGATGCCCTGTTACCCACTTCCACCCCCTCAACCCCCCAACAACCACCACCACCCACCCCATCCATCCCCAACGCCAGGGAAGACATCCGAGTTTTAAATAATAAATCATTTGACATGCTGTGTCTCTCTTTCTAAGACGACTATTTATACCAATGTGCAAAATTATGGGAAAATGACACTGTAATTGAATTATTAGTGTATTTGATGCCTCTTCCTCCAGGCCCCACCGATGACATAGAATGAAACAAATGTATACAGTGTAACCACATCATTATAACGTTTCATTTCAGATTTAATTAAAAAAAATCAAATGACACCCCAGATTACCCTATCCCTCTCTTTCCTCCTCCTCCCCCCCCCCCCACCCCCACACACACACACCCACCCACACACACACATGCACTCAACCCTGTGCAGACATCAAATATTGAAATAATAAAATGTGTGTCGTTAATATTTCATAGACGAGTATATATGCCAAGTTATATGCGAAATTATGAAAATTACAGTCTAAATGAATTGTTAGTGTATTTGATTTCATTAGTTTTGACGCCCTGTTTTCTCAGTATATAGCATTGAGAATGTTCAGAAACTAATTTGTTTTCGCTGGAAGCCATTTTTTATGAATGATGTCAGCAAACTATTTGAAGTATTTATGACGTCACTTCCTGTTTAGCGTCATCTATTGGAAAAATATGTTATAATTGTAAAGGGATGTAAATAGTGTACACTTGTATAAAGTTATGTTAATTGATCTTAAGAAAAGAAAAGTAACAGATGTTTATTTTAGGTACCCGTTTTTTGGACACCCAAACCTGTTATATAGAGGCCTGTTAAACAATGAGCGGATAATCTTATTTTTGTTACACAACTTCTGAATTGTTTGGAGCATAATGTCTATAGATATGGAATAGTATTTGTTTCTAATGTTAGAGTAAGTAGTGCAGATCAAAATAAAATGGTACTCGTCTTCAATATCGTTAGTGTTACAAATTTGGCCCACTCTTCCATTTCTCTCTTTTCTCCCTTTTGAATATCTCTCTGTTTCTATTCTTAAATAATGAGCGGATAATCTTATTTTTGTTATACAACTTATTAATTGTTTGGAGCATAATGTCTATGGATATGTTTCAGATTCAATATTCTGTTTCACCGCTTTATATAGCTTTAAAACGCTACTGCCTTCTGTATCAGATCTCCATTGTCGCATGAAATTATCTATTAATCTTTGTTTAGATATCGAAGGAAACAATTTAAAACGAACACTCATGGGATTATCCCAGACAATATTAAAACCGTTAATATTTAGAAAAAAAACTTAAATTAGTTGGACAATTCGTCGCGCCCTTATAACAGTTGAATAAAACATTCTTATATATTGCTTTTAATATAATGTTCTCCGTAGACAATAGTTTATACCAATATTTGATCACTTTTACATACCTATTAATGTATAAAGGGTAACGAGAGCTCTCCGTAAATACCAGCATTACTTGTGATAAGTTTAACACCTAAAATAATTTTACAAAATTTTAACTATTTTAACATTGATTAAGTGGACTGACAAGGAGTCCAATAAAAAAGAACCATAAAGCACTAACTCATAATGCAATGTAGTTACATAGCACTATTCAAAATATGTTCTCACTATACGGTTTACAGTTACTCCAATATCCTATGACTATATATACTCAGTTGCAAAATAAACTGGACACTTTGAATATTTTATTTTACACCCTATCCTTTTTATCAAGCGACAGTCCCTTAATGATTCAACCTATTGAAAAACAAATGACAACATGATATTGGCAATGGAATGATAAAAAATTTGGTACCAAACATGGCATATTCATTTTGGAATTGTCAATTTAATTCTAAAAAAACTTTATACAATTAAATCTAAACAACAAGGCATTTTCTTTTTCAACTGAGATATATGTTCTAAATAAAAAAACTCACCAACGTGTCTTACTAAATCAATAGCTTTTACAGTAGCCTAATTAAGATAAAATAATAATGCATCACTATTATATATACCGAAAGGAAAAAGGAACGCATAATGGGTATTTCCGCTATATATTGTATGTTTAATATGCTACTGCTAATCGGATGGTACAGGGCGACAGTAGGCCTGTCTTTTCGGAAAGAAGTTTAAACAGCACCGAACACACCAATGGTTACCCCTTTAAAGTTTCATTTTCGACAGAATGTGCATTTGGCTCAAGCAGGTGAGCAAACATAGACCTAAGCAATTTGCAATCTCTTAACATTAAACACAATACTGAAATGACTTGACTTTTTCAAGCGAAAGTTAAACGTTTATGAATTTTGTGTAACAAAGTATACTTTGATTAAAAGGTCTACTACATGACAGAGTTGTCCTTTCTGTAATTAATTGTAGCCCCTTTTTGTACAAACACGTTGATACATATCTGGAATATTACGTGGAATTAAGTGTATATAACAGTGAAGTATATGCATTTTTTTTGATTATGCGTTTCTTTTTCCTTTCAGTATATCATTAGTCAACATTCGCTTGATTAATTCGACCACCGTATGCAAATACTGCAGGGAGTCCAATAATAAACACCATAAAGCAGTGTTATCAAATAATCTTATTCAGTGGGAGAACAGTGAAATGTTGTGAGGCCGAAAGGCCACCTTTTTCTGATATTTGGTTTTTGTGTTTAATAGTCCTTAACATATTCTAAGTACGAGAACAGTGAAATGTTGTAAGGCCGAAATGCCACCTTTTTCTGATATTTAGTTTTTGTGTTTAATTGTACTTAAAATATTCTAAGTCCGCAAACTGTTATCAAGTACGAGAACAGTGAAATGCTGTAAGGCCGAAATGCCACCTTTTTCTTATATTTAGTTTTTGTGTTTAATTTTCCTTAACATTTTCTAAGTCCGCAAACTTTTATCAAGTACGAGAATAGTGAAATGTTGTAAAGCCGAAATGCCACCTTTTTCTGATATTTAGTTTTTGGGTTTAATTGTACTTAATATATTCTAAATCCACAACCCCGATCAAAATTGTGTATTGTATGAGAGCAGTGAAGTGTTGGAAGGCCGAAATGCCACCTTTTTTTTATATTAAGTTTGTGTGTTTAATTTTCCGAGAAGCATTGCAAAATGTCTAAGTCCGAGAAGCGTTGAAAAAACATATAAAGTCAGAGAAACGTTGAAAAATGTCTAAGTCCGAGATCATTCAAACATCTCTTAGTCCAAGAAGCAATGAAAAAATAAAAGAAGACCAAGACCGAGAAGCATTCAAAAAAATCTAAGAGTCTAAAAATGTCTAAGCTAGCCTCTCTGGGCAATTTTTGTGCACGGATGGGCACTTCGGTAGTGGCACCGACGTTCAGCAAGCTGGTAAGCTTCCTCGCATAAATAGTCTTGGTCCCCTCATGGGACCGAATCCACAGCGTTGCGGGGTAAGTGGTTTCAAGTAAGATACTCCAATCGACCACGGACACACCCCGATGAACAGGTCGTACTTACACAGGGCCACAACCGTCCTTTATCGTACTTATACCATTACATCTTAGGATTTCATTCCTAATTTTCGAGAAAAAAACGATGCTCATATAATATATCGGAGCAAAGGTTAACAATATCCTCTACTATACTAAACAGTTAACTACACATGTTTAATTATGCAATAAAAAATAAAAATTGAAAAACTTACCAAATCTCAAGAAGGAAAGTATATCGTTACTGATGTTAATTTCAGAGTCAAACTACACGTTTGCAGATCAGAGAAAATCTACCAACTGCAACTCATCCAAAACTATATTGACGTATCAATTAAAGTATTGAAAATATCGCCCCTGCCTTAGTTATAACATGCCAAAGTAGACTATGTCATGTGTACTGATGATGTCTGCACATGTGTTTATTGCGGTTTTTTAGCTCTACTATTCGAAGATGTAATCACCCCGGCGGCGACATCAAGGTTTGCGTGTAAGCTGTGTTTACAAGTCTATATCTCTTACATTCCTTACCCTAGCACAACCAAATTTGGCCATGGGCTTCCTCATAGCATTATCTTAAGGGCTACATAAGCAATTTTGGTTCCTGTAACACATGGGCTCCCATGGAACCTAAATTATGATAGCCCATAAAATGTGTCCCATTTCACATCAAATTTTGCGTGTAAGCTGTGGTTACATGTCTATATCTCTTACATTTCTTATCCTAGCACAACAAAATATGGCCATGGGCTTCCTCATAGCATTGTCTTAAGGGCTGCATAAGCAATTTTGGTTCCTGTGACCCATGGGCTCCCATGAAACCCAAATTAGCTGTGTGAGGGTGTTACCCCCCTCCCCCTGAGTACTGGATACTCCTTATTTTAGAGACCGAGTATTAAATACTATTTAGTTCCGGACAAAAATTCTAAGTATAAAATTACAAAGGGCAATAACTCTAATTTGAATGATGACTTAAAACACCTAAGAGCCGTGATCTGCTAGATGAATGAAGCCCGATTATCAAAATTAGACCTTTATTTACATTTTATGATCTTTTTGTACACATTTGGTTTTAAAAATACATTTTATGAGTACTTAATACTAAATAGTGTGTTGTGCGAGTACTGCGTACCAGAATCGTGCGTACTGAATACCCGCCTAAAACGCCCTGAATACTGCGTACCAAAAGGTGGGGTTTCAGCCTCCTGTGTTTACAGGTCTATATCTCTTACATTTCTTGTCCCAACTGAACTAAATTTGGGAATTATAGTATGTTGTAAAGGGTTGGGTAAGTAATTTTGTCTTCTGCAAATTCTGGGCTCCATGGAACCCAAATTGTGATGGCCGTTAAAATGAGCAATAAAGGCAGATGTAGGTTTACATGTAAGCATGTATATATCTATAATTTTTATTTCGGATTTCTTATAGCATTATGCATCTTATTCATACTTTATCCATATTGGGGCAAGGGCTCCCTCCTCCACCCCCACCCAACCCCTCCCCTCCACCCCACCTCCCTCCACACTGTTTTTTCTCCATATTTGTGTGTTGTTTTAGTCAATTCTTACACATATTTTACATATTTCTGTGTTCTTACACATAGCTTCTTACACATATATATAAGTTGCCCCTACCCACCCCCACCACCCGCCTCTCCCCCCACTCCCCAACCCCGACGCTCGAAAGTCATATTTTTTACATATTTCTGTGTTGCTTTTGTCAATTCTTAAACATGTTGCCCCCTCCCCCGACCGCCTCCCCTCCCACCCAACCCGCCCCCACCCCACCCCCCCCCCCCCTCGAAACTAAAATATTTTTATTTTATTTTTATTTTTTTAATTTCTGTGTTATTATGGTCATTTCTTACATAGCTTCTTACACATATTCTCACCCTCGCCTCTCCCCCCACCCCCCTCACCCACTCGAAACTCGATTTTTTAATTATTTTTGTTTACATATTTCTGTGTTGTTTTTGTCAATTCTTACACATAGCTATGTTGCCCCCACCCCACACCCTGCCTCTCCCCGCCCCACCCCCCATCCCCCCCACACGAAACTCGATTTTGTTTCGTTTTGTTTTTTACATATTTCTGTGTTGTTTTCGTCAATTCTTACACAGATATGTTGCCCCTTTCCTCCACGCCCCCCCCCCCCCCACTTTACCCCCGCACACCCCCACTTGAAATTGGAATATATATGTTTTTATTTTTTTACATATTTCTGTGTTGTTTTGATCAATTCTTACATAGGTTCTTTCACATATATGTTGCCCTCCAACCCACAACCCCCGCCTCTCCCTAATCCCATCCCTCATCCCCACTCAAAATTCGAGGTTTTATATTTTTTTTACATGTTTTAGTGTTGTTTTGGTCAATTCTTACACATAGCTAGGTTTTTGCATTTGTTTTACACATATATAGCTAGGTTGCCCCACCCCAGGCCATCGAAACTCTATTTTTTTACATATTTCTGTGTTGTTTTTGTCAATTCTTACACAAATTGCTATGTTGCCCCCCTCTCCCCCCCCCCCCCCCCCCCCCCCCCCCCACACACACACACACACACACACACACACCTGCCTCTTCCATTATTTGGATATTAATATTTTAATTTTAACGCAATCATTCACATATAAAAAAATTAGATTAAATTCAGATACACAGATGAAATATCAATAAAAACAATGAAATAAGGCCACAATAAAAATTGCCAGATATCAGCTTCCTCCCCGAGTTGCCTTTCGACCACACATTTCTTTAAAATTACAGCAATTTTAGATTAAAACAGATAAAAATAATAAAAATCCACATAATTTTATATCGGCCCGAGTTTCTATAAAAGTCCCATCCCCCAACCCCACCTCACATTGTTTTAGCCTTGTTTTCTGATGGTATATACAAGCTATATAATTTATTATTCCCTGAAAAATGGAATAGTCGAGCTGCGCTGTTCTCCGACAGCTCTTGTTTGATGTGTGTCCGCCATGCAGCGCTTCGAAGCCCCAGGCAGAGGTAAGTTAATGATTTACAAAGATTATAAATATGTTGATGTACGTGCGCAAACTGAAGGCAGTCAGACTAGGCTAATTTGCAGGTGTTAGTTGATTGCTTGAAGAAATCTAAAATACCATCGGAGTAGGTCTACAGACTACACGAATTTGATCTTTTCAATGGTCACGTCAGACAGTGCATGGAGGGGAGTGGGCAAGGGTTATTTCGGTTATCCTATTACTGGCGAAATTAATATGTTGTTATCTGATGGGAGTACGGGTCCCTCTTCCCTCTCCCTTTTCTTCTCCTCCTATTTCTCTTCGCTCACCCCTTTTCTCTCTTATCCCTCCCTCTTTCATCCATTTCATCTC
>JAWPHD010023535.1:0-21864 GCA_037043455.1 Cyrtodaria siliqua | reverse complement strand
CCTTTACGAAACTTTGCAAGTGTATTTATATCATTGAAAGTTCGGACAAGTTCGAAAACCAATCAGTTCGGATTAATTTCACCGGAGTTATGGCCCTTGTTTTGCTGAAAAATGCCATATTAAGCCTTGTGAACACTCTAGCACCTTCATTTATTATTTGATCTTAACCAAATATCAATGAAAGCTCAGACAAGTTCGAAAATCAGCCATATCGGATAAGTAACACCGGAGTTATGGCCCTTGATTTAGTTAAAATCCTGTATTTTGCCTCGTTAAGACGATAGGGCCTTCATCTTTCATCCGATTTTTAAGAAACTTTACCAGATTGTTAATATCAATGAAAGCTTGGACAAGTTCGAAGACCATCCAGATTGGACCATTTACATCAGTCATTTTCTGAAATATGCTATATCTTGGCCTCATTAAGGCAAAAGAGCCTTCATTTGGCCGGATTTCATTGAAACTTTGCAGGGATGATCAGTACCAAGCCTAGTTGTACATAGTCACCATGTTACAGTTGAATGATTTTGGCGGAGTTATAGCCCTTTAAAAGTTTTAATACACAAACTTTGTTCTGACTAGTTCTCCTGAACCCCTGGCCGGATTAAACTTTTTAGTGATGATCGATTTCATGTCTAGTTGTGTAAATCATTGCCTTGTTCCGGTTGAATGATTTTTGGCGGAGTTATGGCCCTTTAATGGTTTTAATACACAAACTTTGTCCAGATTAGTCTCTTCTGATGCCAGATTTCAGCGAATCTTGGCGAGGATGATCAGTACTAAGCCTAGTTGCACCTATCATTGCCATGTTCTGGCTGAATGAATTTTGGCAGAGTTATGAGCCCTTAAAAATTTGAATACACTAACTATGTTTAGACTAGTTCTCCTCAACCTCTGGCTGGATTTCAACGAAACTTTGCAGGGATGATCAGTACCAAGCCTAGTTGGATATATCATCACCATGTTCCGGTTGAATGATTTTTGAAAGACTTATGGCCCCTTATACATAAATTTTATCTTGAGCCAGTAGAGCGTCCACATGCCCTCTTGGGCCTCTTGTTCTGATGCATGATCTTTCTTTCTAATGCATGTTTTGTATTGTATGCATGGAATTTATTTAGATTTTCTCACATAAATGCGAATACACACCATATTTTGTCTCGTCTTTTCGAAGAAAAAAAGAGACGTGCTACTTATCTGTCGGTGACAAAGGCCTTAATGTATACTTCGCTTTGAACTTCAATTCTCAGGAACTGCATGCTCTAGATCACCCAATCTTAGTATAAAGGGTAGTATAGCTTCATTTCACAGAGCATTTCCACAAAAATGACTTGACCTTGACTTTTAAGCTTTTGATAAAACTTTGTCAGTTTTATTTATTTTGGCATTCAGGATTTTAATGCACTAAATTCGCCAAACTTGAATCATAATTGTTTATTGGGGAATACAGTCTTAAATTACTCAGAGCAGGTCAGTCTTGACTTTTCAGGTCATTAACTTTGTAAATTTCATGTTAAGTTTTTGCTATTAGTTTTAGTTTAGTAGTAATGCAGAGAAGTTTGATAAATGACCTTGAACTTGAATTTTAATGGTCATTTGCTCAGGAACTACATGCACTAGGTCCCCTGACCAATTCACAACTGCCCTTGACCCTTACTTTTACAAGTCTTCAACTGAGAATTTTACATTTAGTTTTGCATTTAGCGATTTCCCACTAAATTGACTAGATAACTAGATAGTAGTTCTTGACATGAGTTGCACCCCTTGACAGTTAGTAGGGTAGAGGTAATCAAAACATTATATATTCTTTTCTATATGTAAAAGTAGTGTAGGCAGGAAAAATTATTCCTCTGTTGTAATACTTATAAACTGCAAGCTACACATTTAAAGACATTTGGTTTTGAATTTCGCTTATATTAATTTTAATTTCCAAAGTCAGCAACATTTATAGGTTCGATAGGAATGATATTGTAATTACATGTATTAAATATTGTCATGATTGTAAACTATGTATTTCAGGGTCAAAAGGTAATAATTAAAACTTGTTTTGACTCACTGCATGTTGTTTTTAGTAAGTGGTTTTAATTGTGGCAATTGTGTTTGGGTTCTTTTTTATAAAGGAAGTATTTCAGTTAAATGTTATGAATGATAAACACTATAAGAATCTTTCACGGGTATCCGGCGAAGATAGGGAATTCCAACCCGAGGTATAAGTTTTTTTATCGGAACCAAGGCTCTGCCGAGGTTCCGATTAAAACACTTTTACCATCTGAACCAAATACCCATGTTAGATTCTTTTTCTTGCATATCAGAGACATGGTGTGTTTACGCCGCCAGCTACTAATGTTTTGCCTGTTTTCCTGCATACCAGATGTTGGTGCGACGTGAATTTTATCTTGACCTTAGAGTGAGATGGAAATTTCTTGCATATCAGATACGGTTATCCGCGTTTTACATGGGGGATGGATAGTCTTATCTGTATGGGTAAAGATAAGAGTCACGCGAATCAATAATGATGTCAGTAAGGTGAACAGATGAATGACATCATTGTGCGAAAAAAAAAACAACATGTAAAACGTTACTTATTGGCGACGTCAACGCACAAAAGTCAATGATATGCAAGAAAAATAATCTGTCATGGGCAGCAGAGCCTTGGTTCTGATAAAAACACTTATACCTCTGGTTGGAATTCCCTATCTTCACAGGATACCCATGAAAGATTTTTATAATCTAGTCCCGGTAAAATGACGAATATCCTTGTCTGGGGTATTCAAGAAAATAGTGTCTTTAATGTAGGTGTCACACATTTTATCATGCAGATATGTACTTTTTAGCCTGATAATGTAGTGACATAATAACTTTTACTTTATCAGACAGTGACTGATAACACAATAGCAGACGGAATACTTAGGCGTTTATAGTATGTAACGCAATTAGACGTTTATAGTATGTAACGAAATTTTACATCATAAAACGTCATGAAGAAAAAGACAACATGCGGGTGTCCACGTCATTCCACATCAATCGTAACATTGTGTTTAATAGATAAAACTAGTAAACCATACAGAAAATGTGGATAATTTACATGATAAAAGAATCATTATGTCAGTGCCTTTTTTGATCAAGTTTATTAGGCTCCGCAGTTATAGCTTGGCAGATACTTGCCTTTCTTTGTTTTCTGAGCCTCGGCTAATAAAATTGATAGTTAACGACACTGACATAATATTCTCTATATATTCAGTTCCACCCATTCTCTCAGGAATGAAATGGTCCAGACGTATATGTCATATCGACCTACTTTTTATGCTTCAGTAGTTTTATTTAAGGTCAAGTTTATGCTTTTAGCTTTTGACACAGTCTACAAACTTCTGCTTTAAAGAAAATCATTTATTTGTGCTACACAACCAAAAGTATATTAACATCACTGATCATGACCAATTATATGGACTTATGCTTGTTAAAAGTTAGCTTAATTTTTAAGTTAGCAAGAACCACAACTCTGTCTTTATTTAGCCTCATCCGTCGGATGGGGACGTAAACCAGGCGTTCCCGTGTATCGGTCTATCCTCCGAGCACGTTAAAGAACCATAGGAATCTATTCGGTAATAAGAGTAGGGCAGGTTCCCGGATTCCTATGTATCCTTCCCCTCTCTCTGGGGTGGCTCCAAATAACCTGTACTGTGTTGATGAGCCGTTAAACAACATTCAATTCAATTATTTTAATTAAAGTTACGGCTGTTTGTAATTTTAAACTTACAGTTCTTGTTCACAGCATAACTTTAAAATCACAAGTTGGACTAGAATGAAACTTTACACAATATTAAAGCACTACAAAATCAACACTTGGCAGGAATAATTGTGTCATGGTCTGGTTGTGCACCTACCCTTTTGGGTAGATTGCAGTGAGAGGATGTGCAGAGAACCATAACTATATATTTATTCAAATTAGAGTGATTGCCCTTTGTTATTTTATTCTTATAATTGTTGTCTGGAGCAATTTTATGGACTTAGGCTGGTTAACAGTTGAAACTATTAGACACAGTCTTGACGACACTCCTTGAACTTCCTGCATCAGCACTATTTCACTTTAGTTATGGACATTTTCTTGTCAGTAACTATGTTGAGCTCAGTTCCTTAGACAACTAACCTCGGTTCCTACAACACTATTAGATGCTGCATCATAAAACTTGTTCCTTAGAAACAATAAAGCTCAAATCCTAAGACACCATTAGATGCCATCATAAAACTTGTTCCTTAGAAACAATAAAGCTCAAATCCTAAGACACCATTAGATGCTATCATAAAACTTGTTCCTTAGAAACAATAAAGCTCAAATCCTAAGACACCATTAGATGCTATCATAAAACTTTTTCCTTAGACACAATAAAGCTCAAATCCTAAGACACCATTAGATTCTATCATAAAACTTGTTCCTTAGACACAATAAAGCTCAAATCCTAAGACACCATTAGATGCTATCGTAAAACTTGTTCCTTAGACACAGTAAAGCTCAAATCCTAAAACACCATTAGATGCTATCATAAAACTTGTTCCTTAGACACAATACAGCTCAAATCCTAAGACACCATTAGTTGCTATCATAAAACTTTTTCCTTAGACACAATAAAGCTCAAATCCTAAGACACCATTAGATGCTATCATAAAACTTGTTCCTTAGACACAATACAGCTCAAATCCTAAGACACCATTAGTTGCTATCATAAAACTTTTTCCTTAGACACAATAAAGCTCAAATCCTAAGACACCATTAGATGCTATCATAAAACTTGTTCCTTAGACACAATACAGCTCAAATCCTAAGACACCATTAGATGCTATCATAAAACCTGTTCCTTAGACACAATAAAGCTCAAATCCTAAGACACCATTAGATGCTATCATAAAACTTGTTCCTTAGACACAATAAAGCTCAAATCCTAAGACACCATTAGATGCTATCGTAAAACTTGTTCCTTAGACACAATACAGCTCAAATCCTAAGACACCATTAGTTGCTATCGTAAAACTTGTTCCTTAGACACAGTAAAGCTCAAATCCTAAGACATCATTAGATGCTATCATAAAACTTGTTCCTTAGACACAATAAAGCTCAAATCCTAAGACACCATTAGTTGCTATCGTAAAACTTGTTCCTTAGACACAGTAAAGCTCAAATCCTAAGACATCATTAGATGCTATCGTAAAACTTGTTCCTTAGACACAATAAAGCTCACATCCTGACACCATTAGATGCTATCGTAAAACTTGTTCTGAAAAGAGCTTATAAGGGTAATCTGACACTTGGATTCCTTTCAGTAAAGTGAAACTTACACAATCAGTGGTCATCCTACCACACACAAATATCCAAAGTAGGTCACTGGCTGATATTGACCTACTTAAAGGACTCTGGTCCACAATTATGTTTAACTCATTTCTTAAAGACACTGTTACCCACCACCAAGGTCATTATCCTACTGACAGCAATTTACTTTTTCTGAAATACTTTACACAGGTGAGAGTCTGCTTCTGCATGGTGCTCTTGTTGATACTTACTAACATGATAGTGTTGTTGTCTTTTTCGGTATAGTATATGTTTCAGGTTTCCATAGAAACATATTTGAATACATATCTATCACCTTATATTATTATATATCTATCACCTTATATTATTATAGATTTTAGTGGCAATGTTTTCTTATGAAAAATGCTATTCATTACTGTTTTCTTTGTGCAGCATTGATTTTGTTGCCTTGGAGAAACTGGCTGACTTTGTTCATTAAAGGGACTGGAGGTGATCTGGTCCAGTAACTGGTGACAATACAAATATAGCTGAAAAACCTCATTATACACTTCAGTTTCATATGAAATGTGCACACGCATCAAATAAGCCACATATTAAGTTCAGTTGAATTGTTATTTATGAAAATGTTTGGACTGAAAAAATGGACGACACAGTGTAGTTTTGTTGTTAAGAAATTATTAATAGTTAATATGGGGTTAATAATGCTAACAGTCGTAACATATTAAACATATTAGTAAATAAAGGAGTAGTTTGGCCATAATAAATTAATTGCTAGTTTCTCATCCAAATTTATTTCAAAATAGGGGTGTGGGTGAAATTTTATTTTTTATTTTTTATTTTATACGACAAATGGAAAATGACCTTGACACAAGGCAAAAATAGTAAAACATACTACTGAGTACTTCCAAGATTGAAAACACATTTTTAATAGTGTTCCATACTTTCAGCAATTTTTTTTTTTTGAAGAAATAAAAATTACCGGGGGCGGTATAAAAAAACGGGGGCGGGTGGGAATGAGAATCTAGCAATTAATTTATTATGGCCTTAGATAAAAAACAACAAAAAATTATTATAGCATCATGTGAATTTTTTATCAATGATTTATGCACCAAAAACTAGCCACATCATCGAGATTTAACGACCAAACAATTTCATTAACAATAATTAAATTGATTCTTTTATGGTGCATATGTACATTGTATATGAAACTGAAACACTTTATGATGGTTTTACTTGTATTTGGATTGAAACACATTATTTAAGATCATCACCACTCGCTTTAAGGGCCTTTATACTCCAGCAGAGTGAACACAGCTGTTTCACGTTCACTCTCAAACAGTTTTCATTGAAATGCACAGAGGAGGGGGAATATAATTACATGTGTTTGTCACTGCGTTCGGATGGAATGAGCTTTTGTTGTGAAGTATTGTAACTTTAGTCTCTATATACTTATATTTAGGAGTTTTTATTTTAAATGTCTTTATTTTCGTTTAAAAACTATTTAAACAAACCGTGAACAAATAAAAAAATAAATATGTTTCAAGAATTACCGGAACGTAACATTTACAAAACAGTATTTCTCCATTCACTGACAGCTGATTTGTATGAAATGATTTTTTTTGACGTAATAATGGTACATTCATATGTCATTACAGACGAGCGTTACCGATGTTCTACATGCCATGGGCGCCGTGCCATCAGGCTTCAGATTGTCCACGCTCAGTCAAAAGTTTAACATGGGTGAGTAATTGCTCCATCATGTTATTGTGAGGCCTAAAAAATAATACTTTTGTTTCCTGTAACAAGCAGGAAAACAAATTGGGTAGATAGGTAGTTTTTGTTCTGTTTTTAAAAATGTCTTTATAAATGATTTAGTGTAAATCAAGACATTTGATTGCTTGACTATTCTACCACACATTTAATACCAAAAGATCCCCACAAAAAAACACACTCTTTTTGGTGGGTTAACGAGTTGTTGGTCGGGGGTAAATCGGTGATCTGTTTGGGTACAGAATGAAGCATTTTGTTTGTTTAGGCCTGATCAACTTGAAGGTAGTTGACCCAGATTGAGGGAGAAATTTTAGATGTATTAACATAATTACTTTCTTTGGTATTGAACCATTATTGTTCCATTAATTTTATAACCCGTCTGCTGCCTGTTTTATCAGAGGGTTGAATTCCCCTAAATTCATGTTCATTTTGTCATACACTCAAGTGATATGAAAACACAACATGGGAATTTCCGCTATATATTGTATGTACAATATGCTGCTTTTAATCGAATGGTACATGGCTACGTAAGACCTTTCCTTTTGGAAAAAATACTAAAACAACAAATAATACAGCAAATAGTATTCCTTCAATGTTTCATTATTCACAGAGTACGTGTTTGGCTCAATCATGTGAGCAAACTTAGGATGCAACATTTTGCAAACTATTTACGTTAAATACAGTACTGAACTAGCTCAATTTTTCAAAGAGCTACTTCAACATTTATGAAGTTCTTGTTACAAAGTGTAGTGTGATTAAAACGTCTACAACATCACAGTTGTGTCCTTTCTCTAGTTAACTGCAACTTTCTTTTTAAAAAACATCTTGGGATTTCTTTGGAATATTATGTGCAATTAAGTGTGCAGTATATACAATATATAGCGGAAATTCCCGTGTTGCGTTTTCATATCACTCGAGTGTATTTTGTCATGCTCATTAAATTCGGCCATCGTCATGACCCATGTGAGATTTCAGGGTGATACTTGAGGACTGGCAGAAAACAACTATTCATAGCTTATTGGAGTGTCTACAAGAGAAATTGCAGAAGGTTGTAAGCCCATTCTGCATTATCTTATTTTCGATGTAAATGCGGAGGGTGGGCCTGAAATTTTCATTAATGTTAGTGCCTATTGACCTTTTTGTGTTGGTGCAAGGTAAGCAAGAAATGCATTGACACACGATGTTGATGTTCTGATGAATTTAATAAATATGTATTTTATTGCCTCGCCTTCAAAGAACTTTAGACATTTGCAGCAACATTTATGTTTTTGCGTTAAAGTTAACTCATTCTAATATTTTCAGTATTGCTTATTCAAATTCATTCAGATTCATTCAAACTTTACATATGTATTCAGCATCACCTAGAGAACACATATGCGCAAGTTCTATAACTCTGTTTTTTTTGTTATTTTAGCAAAATTATGGCCCTTATAGGTGAGACACGGATTGACAACAGACAGACTTTTTTGTGTAACATATTTTATTTTGATGAACAAATTTAACAGGCTTGTGAAAGTTCATTTATTTTTAGCACCTGCCCAATTTTTCTGGCCTCCTGCTAAGTTTGAAGATTGCAGTTTTGTTCATAGAATGATTGTTAATCGATTAACTTTAACAAAAATGTGCCATTTCAGAGAGCAACTTCCTGATGAAGAATTACCTGGCCACCAAGCTGAGTCCCTCCAACCTTTCCTACAAGGACCTCTTCTTCGATCCCAGTACAAACAAGGTACTTTATCATCTATATAGTGCCTTGGCTAGGAGATGAACTCTATAATAAGTTCTAGTTTGTTCCAAACCTATTAATTATATACTGTAATATAATTAACTTTTTTTCAACAATTTGAGGTAAATACGTTAACCAAATTCCAGTTGGAAAATTTAGAAATTAACTTGGAATAAATTCTCTTGGTCTAAAGAAATTAATAAGAATGTAATGGGATATATCTCCTCTAAATGACACTGTTCAAATATCCACTTTTACATTGTTACATTGTATCAAATATCCAGCTGCATTGTAGATTCGGAACAGATTGGCTAAAGAACAAAGAATCATCACGCTGTCCAACTGTCGACAAATACCAGTGCCAACTGCAGGTAAGTGACTACAGAATTGTATAGAAATGAAGATAGTATGGAATACCGGCGGTGACAAGCTATTGCTTATTTCAAATACTTAAATTTCAATCATGACAAATGTTTTATACCATGACATTTTATACCTTGATATTTTATACTTTCATATTTTGTACTTTGATATCGAAAATATATCTTGACTGCCAATGCAAGAGGCATTGTCAGTAATCTGTAATACGTAAAACTTTTAACTGAAGACCTTAACATTGCCACACAAATGTCCTTGCAAAGTTTAGTGACTTAGTGGATAGCACATTAGACTCGGAACCCAGAGAACACTGGCTCGAGCCTCTATGGCACCACTGGGTTACCTTATTTTGTCTTCAAGCAAGACACTTCCCAAGCCTCATCCGTCATATGGGGACACAACTGGGCGATCCTTTGTATCAGAGTCTATTCTGGGTAAATTTAAGAACCACAGGAATGTATTCAATAGTAAGAGCAAGGATTCGATAGTAAGAGCAAGAATTCGATAGTAAGAGCCAAGGATTTGAAGTAAGAGCAAGGATTCAATAGAGAGAGCAATGATTCAATAGTAAGAGCTATTCGATAGTAAGAGCAATGATTCGATAGTAAGAGCAAGGATTTGATAGGAAGAGCAATGATTCAATAGTAAGAACTATTCAATAGTAAGAGCAATGATTCGATAGTAAGATCAAGGATTTTATAGTAAGAGCAATGATTCAATAGTAAGAGCAATGATTCGATAGTAAGATCAAGGATTCGATAGTAAGAGCAATGATTCAATATATAGTAAGAGCAATGATTCGATAGTAAGAGCAGTGATTTGATAGTAAGAGCAGTGATTTGATAGTAAGAGCAACAAGGCACAGTATGAATCCTTCCCGTCTCTCTGAGGCAGCTTGAAATAACCTAAGGTATTATGTTGATGAACAACAATTCAGTCGTAAACCTTATTTTGTCCACTTTGTAAAATTAATATTTGTATTTAATTTGTTTTCAGGGTTGGTGGTTACAGGCAGGCATGTCAGGATGTGCCTGTTTGATGGACAGAATGTAAGTTGTTGTATTTGACAGCTGTGAAATTTTATCAAATAACGTTGCTTGTATGCTGTTTTATTACATCATTTCATATTCTTTGATATTACCACGTTTGATAAAGTCATGCAGTGTTCAGTGGTAATGAACAAGGTGTGCAATAGTGTTTTTGTTAAATGGGAATTTACTCACTCCTGGGGAATCTGTACGCAGCGAGCACAGGATAGTGCATTAGAATCAGAATTGCTATTTTACAAGCTATATTCATATCATATACACTACTCAACTTTTATAATGGGTAATTTTTCAAAGAATTATGTATTTTTCAGTGTTTTATCTACAATTGGCTACATGCGAGTCATTTGACACACCCATGCAAAAAAAAATGCGTCAAAATCCAAACATATGCGTCACATTGAATATGGTTATCAATTCTCAACATTTTTAAACAAAATATTATGTTCATTTTTAGCTCTACTGATCAGAGATCAGCAGAGCTTATGCCGTTTTGCGGTGTCTGTCGTCCGTCTGTCTGTCTGTCCGTCTGTAAACTTTTTTTTTAGTGACTTCTCCTCTGAAACTCCTGAATGGATTTTCATGAAACTTTACAGAAATGTTGCCCATGAAGTCTTGTTGATCCTAGCAAAAATTCATGTTGATGTGAAATCCAAGATGGCCGCCAAATCTAAAAATAGATTTTTAAAAAACAAGTTTATAGCGACTACTTCTTGAAAACTCTAAGTGATATTGATATGGGACTTTTTCTAAAATAATCAGCATGACATGATGTTGGTCCTTGTAGAAAATCATTTTGATTCGACGTTAAACATGGCTGCCAGTGGCCATCTTTGTTTACATACAGTTATTTAGTAAAATCTTGTAGCGACTACTCCTCTGAAACAACTCAACGGATTTCCATGAAACTTAACAGGAATGTTGCTCTTGATGTCTATATGATCCTAGCAACATTTCAGGTTGGTCGGAAATTCAAGATGGCCACCACAGCTAAAAATAGATTTTCAAAAAACAAGTTTGTAGCGAGTACTTCTTGAAAACTATAAGTGATATTGATATGGGACTTTTTCTAAAATGATCAGTATGGAATGATGTTGATCCTTATCGAAAATTATTTTGATGCGACGTTAAACATGGCTGCCAGCAGCCATCTTTGGTTACATAGAGTTATATAATGAAAACTTGTAGCAACTACTCCTCTGAAACTACTTGACGGATTTTCATGAAACTTCACAGGAATGTTGCTCTTGATGTCGAAATAAACCTGGCAAAATTTCAGGTCGGCCATAAATTCAAGATGGCCGCCACGGCTAAAAATAATGTTTCAAAAAACAAGTTTGTAGCGACTACTTCTTGAAAACTATAAGTGATATTGCTATGCGTCTTTTCCTAAAATGATCAGTATGACATGTTGTTGATACTTGTCGAAAATTATTTTGATTCTATGTTAAACATGGCTGCCAGCGGCCATCTTTGTTTACATAGAGTTAGTTATATAATGAAAACTTGTAGTGACTATTCCTCTGAAACTACTTGACGGATTTTCATGAAACTTCACACGAATGTTGCTCATGATGTCTTATTGATCCTAGCAAAACTTCAGGTCAGCCGGAAATTCAGGATGGCCACCACGGCTAAAAATAGATTTTCAAAAAAAAAGTTTGTAGCGACTACTTCTTGAAAACTATAAGTGATATTGATATGGGACTTTTTCTAAAATGATCAGCATGACATGATGTTGGTCCTTGTCGGAAATTGTTTTGATTCGATGTTAAACATGACTGTCAGCGGCCATCTTTGTGTACATAGAGTTCTGTAGTAAAAACTTATAGCGACTACTCCTCTGTAACTACTTGACGGATTTTCATGAAACTTCACAGAAATGTTGCTCCTGATGTCTAATTGATCCTAGCGAAATTTCAGGTCGGTCGGAAATTCAAGATGGTCACCATGGCTAAAAATAGATTATCAAAATACAAGTTTGTAGCGACTACTTCTTGAAAACTATAAGTGATATTGATATGGGACTTTTTCTAAAATGATCAGTATGACATGATTTTGATCCTTGTCAAAAATTGTATCAGTAGAGCTTCAAGGTCATTGACCTCTTGTTGATTGTTTTAATTACACAAAATACCTTTCAAAGTATTTTATGTAGCCAATTGAAGATAAAACACTGGACTAACTAAGTCTTCTTTTATTTTTATACAAAACAAACAAACGAGTTTTTCAGTTTTGCCTCTGTGCACACATGGCAAAACATAAATCCTCCAAATTCATCGCATTTTTTTTTCCACAACATAGCCAGCTGTGTGTTCTCAGCCATTGCGGGACACAATTACGTTTTACCGTTACCTTTGCCGATTGGTACTCGACATTTTTGTTGTTGTCATCAGTGAAGGTTGGAGGCAAACGCGGTCCAAAGTGTAATTTTGTTTGTTTTGAATCTGCTTTTGCTTTTTTGACATTTTGCGTAGAATGCTGACAACATCTCGGAACAACTCATTTGAATGGACATTGCATACAATTCAGCCAATGAAAATCGTTGTTTCATTGTGCGACAAGTGCGCGTAAATTACACTTATATCGTGAAAATCGCTTATGACTACGAGCCCTTTTTCGGCTGCGTCAGTGTACGTTTCGGCAGCAATATTTGTGCGTCAAATCGGAAAATACTGCGTATTTGACGCATGACACAGGGGTAGAGGATTTTTTAATACGATTTTTTTTTTAAAAACATCAGATCAGTTTCATTTCTTATTAGATCACCTGAGCCGAAGGCTCAATATGATCTATTGGGATCACTCTGCGTCTGTTGTCCGTCGGTCGTTCGTCGTCCGTCCATCGTCGTCGTCATCGTTAACTCTTCTTCAAATGACTTGTCCTCAGAAACCGCTTGGCTAATTTTGACCAAACTTCACATGGATGATCCTTAGATGAATGCTCTTTAAATTTGTTAAAATTAGGTCAGCGCGACATCCAAGATGGCCGCCATTACCATATATGGTTGAAACCTTAAAAATCCGCCAGAACCGCTAGACAGATTTCAACAGTTTTTCTGTTAAAATGATCACCAAAGCCTAGACTATCAAGTTTGTTCAAATGAAGTCCCCGGGGTCATAAATGGCCATGCCCCGAGGATAGAAATTTGGTATATTAAGATTTTGCATGTTTTTCATATAGACATATAGGAAAAAACTTTAAAAAAATCTTCTTCTCTGAAACCACAAGACACAGAGCTCTGATGTATTACATGTAGCATCAGCTTATGGTCCTCTACTAAGTTTGTTCAAATGGTGACCCTGGGGTACATAGACTTATGTAGGATTTTTTTTTAAAAATAATTTTCTCGGAAACTACAAGAGCCAGAGGTTTGATATTTTGGATTTACTATAAGCTTATGGTCCTTTACCAAGTTTGTTCAAATGGTGACCCTCGAGTCACATCCCAAGGGTCACATGTTTTGCATAGACATGTATAGGGAAAAACTTAAAAAATCTTCTTCTCTGAAACTGCAAGAGCCAGAGGTTTAATATTTTGCATTTGCGTTAAGATTATGGTCCTCTACCAAGTGTGTTCAAATGGTGACCCGGGGGTCCTCTGCTAAATTTGTTCAAATGGTGACCCTGGGGTCAAATTTGTCCCCGCCCCGAGGGTTTGATATTTTGCATTTACTATAAGCTTAAGATCCTTTACCAAGTTTGTTCAAATGGTGACCCAGTGTCACATTTGGCCCCACCCTGGGGTCACAGATTTACATAGGCTTGTATAGGGAAAAACGGAAAAAATCATCTTCTCTGGAACTGCAAGATCCAGAGGTTTAATATGTTTTGCATTTGCTATAAGCTTATGGTCCTCTACCAAGTTTGTTCAATTGGTAACCCTGGTGTCAAATTTGGCCATGCCCCGGGGTCACAGTTTTACATAGACTTATATAGGAAACACATTAAAAGTCTTCTTCTCTGGAACTACAAGAGCCAGAGGTTTAATATTTTGCATTTACTATACTCTTATGGTCCTTTACCAAGTTTGTTCAAATGGTGACCGTGGGGTCACATTTGGCCCTGCCCCAGGGGTCATGTTTTACATTGGCTTGTATAGGGAAAAACTTAAGAAATCTTCTTCTCTGAAACCAAAGCTCTCATATATTACATGTAGCCCTGGAGTCACATTTGGCCCTGCCCAAGATGTTACACTCTAGCACCTTCATTTTGTATTTGATATTTACCAAACTTTATCAATGTCTTTATATCAATGTTATTATACACAACAGAACCCACATTTCTTGAACAATCTTAACCAAACTTGCACAGATTGTATATGACCATAAGATTTCGAAGAAGTTTGATAATGTGCCAGTACTCAGGTGATCAATGCCATCTTGGCCCTCTTGTTTTTAGCTATTATAATGTGAACTGTAACTTAAAATGTTGACTTGTACCTTGTAGATATTGAGTAACATCCACACAGTGAGGGTGGCATCTGTGGACAAGGAGCAAAGGACCTGGTCATTCTCCACAAGGGTATGTACTCCTAGATACCACAGTAACTCTCCATGATATATGTTACGGAAATCGATGAAGCAATTATACATTGCACACTGAGTTGAATGCAAAAGACGGAATGATAAATTGGTATTCATTTGCCAATTTATTCCACAAATGTTTTATGATAAATATATATTATGACTTTATTACACTCGTACACCAGAAGTTAAGTGATAAATATAAAGTTCATCGTAAATTTTTAGCATAATTTGAAAAATTATAACCGTCATAATTCAGTACTTTCAGTACTTTTATAATGCAATTCCTACTGAACATTGATTGTAGCTTCCAGCCTGTCGTGTTTAAATGACCGTTTTTTAACTGCAGGTCAGTGAGGTAATGGACACATACAGCCATGCCGAGGTGTTCATCAGAACCAGCAACTCAAACACAAATCTTGGTGAGTTAAGTTTGGCATGCATAGCTTCAATGGCTAATGGATCATGGTTAACACAATGGCAAATAATAGATTGTGTAAAGTAGAAAATCTAACTTTATGAATACCATCAAAGTTGGGTCCAAACTGTCCAACTTACCTTCATTGTAAATTTAAGTTCGAATTATGTTACTAAGGAATATCTCTGTTTTGTCAATTATATGTGTGACAAGCTTATTTACCCCTGCTCAATTATTTTTATAAATTATATGTTTTGATTATCAAAACTCAGATGAGGTAGAAAGAACAATTTGCCAGGTGGAATGCAGATGTTTTCCCCCCTTGTATAACATAAGGATTTCTTGCATACCAGATAAGGTTGTCCATATTTTACCATTTGTGATGGAAAGCCTGGTCTTACACATGGGGGAAATAAAAGTCAGGCGCATCAATAATGACATCCATAACGTGAACAGATGCATGACGTCGTTGTGTAAAACAACATGTTAAATGTTAGTTATTGGTGACAATGCACAAAACGTCAATGATATGCAAGAAAAAGAAGCAATCATGGGTATCCGGTTCAGATAGGGAATTTCAACCCTCGGTATAATTGTTTTAGTCGGAACCTCGGCAGAACCTAGGTTCTGATAAAAACAATTATACTCTGGTTGGGATTCCCGATCTTTACCCGATACCCATGAAAGATTCTTATAATCTTTCATTTGGTATAAAGTCTTGCCTTACACACCACTGCTTGATAAAAGTCATATACATCAACAATGGTGTGGCAAATGTCAACAGTTGCATCACTTATTTTTAAAAAATAAACATACAAAACATTGATTGATGGTGACTTCAGTGTGAAAAATGTCAATTCCAATCAGACGATTCGTACCTCTGGATAAAATTCCCTTCTAAACTGGTTTCCAGGGAAAGATTCTAATTATTCTTAACATTAGATGTTTTATATAACACATACTGCCTGACACAATGCCTTCTCTCAGGTCGACATGCTAACAGAGATATTTTAATGGTTTATTTCAGGTATCCTGTTTGAATTGTGCAACTCATATTTCCGAACTGTAAGTATTCTTGGACAGTGGCATGAACATATTGATATGGCTGAGGAATGCAAGAACATCTCAACACCGTTGTATCTTGTTCTTTATTTATATCTAGTTACGGTAGTGTTCCTTGAACCCTTGACCTATTAAAGAATATTCAGGAGTTGTGTATATAAACAGTAGCTTCACCTCTCACCGCTGCGGGTTCAAATCCCACTTGGAGCTCGACTTGTAAGTGAGGAAGTGTCGATTCTTACTGATGGCGGGAGGTGTATACAGTACTGGTTCTACCCAGGAAAAGAGGGTGGTCTGCTTCCACCACAAAATATCGACCGTTTATAACCTTACATGAAAATGACGTAAAACACCATACAAACAAACAAACAAAAGCAATATATAGGCTATTTAATCATAAAAACTGCAAAACAGTTAATTAGTAGTATGACCTTGTTTGCATTTTTGAAATTTTCTGCCTGATAAAGGGGTGACATAATAAATTTTACTTTAATATTAAGCACTGACGAATAAAGCTAAATCAACACGATTTCTAGATTGTTGATGAATCTAGAGGAGGAGAATAACCCATTTGGTCGTTTCAGTTGATAATAAACCTATGATAAATAGTTTGAAATGATAAATGATAAATTTCTGGACTGTTCATGTACTTTATAGGTCATTTCTTGTCACTGTATACGTTGTTGTATGTGTATTAAATATCCATGTCAGTTTCACATATTTACATACAGCCTATCTATTTGTTTGCAATGATTAAAATGCCTGTGTGATTGCAGAGTACCAAAGAGAAAGGAGAGTTTAGCTGTGGATGGGCCCATCTGCCCTGGTTGACTCTGTCACGGGCCTGCCAATACAGAATAAGTAAGTTTTACATGTCTGCCTGGTGCTTATGGTCTGTTATGGGGACAGTTAATGTATCATTATAAATGCCTGTTTTTGGATGGAACAACAATCATGCTGAATTCCATTCTATATTTGCAGATAGTATGACCTGAGTACTTGTGAATAGTGGTACTCAGTTATGATTCTAAATTTGCAGATAGTGAATGGTGGTACCGAATGTTTTATATAGGGTAACTCGCCCCTGAGTCGGACAGGTTATTGGTTCTCAGCACCTCTGTCTATTTATGTTCATGCTCCTGCTTGCTGAAACCATCTGGTTGCTTCCTCAGTGTTTAATGTATCATTCGATGTCAACTGTTTAGCGGTACCAGCGTTTTTGCTGGGATTACGTCATACTTTTTGCACTCACCAAAATTCGCCCTTGAGTCTGACATTTTTTGCAACTTCAGTAGTGGGTCATAAAAATTGCTTCGATGTGGCCTTAAGCTCAAATAAAGAAATTGTCCTTATTTTTCTTCATGTATGTATATAAAGGTCCTTACACAAATTACGTATTTTAGATGTCTTCTTGTGTAAAATGTTCAGGTATTGGCTCCTGACATCAGTGTTCGTCTTTAGGGTAGAAATATTTAGACATGCCCCAAAGTCAAACATGTAATTGCCCTTGAGTCGGACTATAAACGTAGCTGGAGAAAGCAATAGATTGGGGCTAATTCTTGTTGTTTTGAATGAAAGAAATCATTGGATTGCCTCCCTTTTATAATAACAGTTCTTGTCCTTTTCCAGTTGAGAAAGATATTCAACCATCAATAACTGTCCGAGTCAGGGGCAAGTTCAACTTCAGGGCGAGTTACCCTAACCTAAAGATGAATTGTGGTATCCTGTATGAGTATTCTTACAGATCATAAGACCCACATGTGATTGGTACTTTAAATTTGCAGAGAGAATGGCCTACATATCATTATAATTGGTGGTTCCCAGTATGATTCCATATGAATGGTACCCTGTATGATACTATTTTTGAGGAAAGTATAGCCTACATGTTAATGGTGGTTCCCCATATAATGTTGTATTTGTAGATATGAGAAACTGCATGTGAACTCAACCACCATATGATCCCATATGATTTTATACTTGCAGAACGTTTGACCTACATGTGAATGGTGGTACCCCGTATGAGAAGGGCGTGGAGGTGGACCCCAGCATCAGTAGGAGAAGTGCGTATATCTCTGTTGTTCTTCATGTTGTTTTATATACATCGTATCTTACTAGATCTATGTCATCACATTGTTTAGATCATAAACATTTGCACTTTGATGTATAATAAGATGCCAATTGACTTCAAACATAGCTAGAAAATATTCATGTATTCATTTATTCGCGGATATATTTATGTATATGAGCCGCAACAGACGACAACGTCATAAAGTAACAATTTATGACGTCGGCCAGTAATCAATTAATTACTAATCAAATTTCTCGTCACTTCTGTGTTTTACCTAATTATTATATCATATGGAATATGTTTTCTTATATAGATAGTTGATGCTATAGAAAATGGTAATTGTTTATGTTTTTTATGTTATTTAATCAACGGCGTCATCCAAGACGCCGACGTCGACGTCAAAATTAATGGCGAGTATAATCTTTAATTTTCAAATTGAGATAAAATCATTTTTAATCAAGATATCAACATAAAATAAAGAGAATTTTAAAGAGAAAATCACCATGTTTCAAAAACATAAAAAACATAGAATGTGAAAATTTTGTCTGAAGGGTCGTTTTCGTGTGTTTCGGCTCATATATAACACAATGTATTTATGGACGTGTTTGATAGTAAAATGCAGTATGACAGCATGTGTTTATTTTCTATTTAGTGTTTGTTATTGTTTACTTATGCCTGAAACTTGTTGTATTTAGTTCTTAGTATTTTAGGTTTTATTAATCAGCTAAACCTATTTTGTAGTGAAATCTTGTAAAACTGCTTGTAGAAAATGTTCATTTTGAATTATTTTTATCTTAACTTTTCTTTATAATATATTAATTTTTGTTTTTTAAGACGATTTTCGGTTAACATTTCAACCAATTGATATCAAACTTTAATACACATGTTCATCATCAATACACAACCATATGTGACAAACAACATATGTCTGTCTTGCATTTTTACCAGTTTTTGGTTAAAATATTGAATGTAAAGTCATATCTTAAAAACATTGTAACTTGCCATACATGTTCATTATCTGTGGTACAATCACATAACTCTGTCATGACTTTTAACAAAATTATCCCTCTTCTCATGATAGATTGTTGTAGTAAAAGTTAGCAATCTGGCATTTACACCACTATTGGTGCTTTTGTTAATATAAAATAGGATGTATCACAAATCGAGGACTCGACGTGAAACTGTTGTATCGTGTTCTTTATTTATGTATAGTTTCACATTCACGTCTCAAAATATGGATTATCTTTGCTTCTCTGTGAATTAATTTGAATCATTAACCAGCGTTTCCCCAGGTCATTAATTAAAACAGATGCTTGGCACTACTCGTTAATTCTTGCCACTACCCCTAAACTTTTCAAAATTGATCAAGATCCAATTACAAATTATACTTTTTTTGTTAACTCTCCCCCCCTCCCCCACCCACTTGAAACTCTATATATTTGTTTTTATTACATATTTCTGTGTTGTTTTAGTCAATTCTTACACATATATATGTTGCCCCCCTCCCCCCCCCCCACACCCACCCCTGCCTCTCCCCACTCCCCCACTCCACTCCCTTGAAATTCTATATAATATATATATTTTTAGTTCGACTGATCAGAGATCAGCAGAGCTTATGCCGTGGTGCGGCGTCCGTCTGTCTGTCCGTAAACTTTTATTTGTAGCGACTACTCCTCTGAAACTACTGATGGATATTCATGAAACTTTACAGAAATGTTGCCCATAAAGTCTAGTTGATCCTAGCAAAAATTCATGTTGATGTGAAATCCAAGATGGCCACCAAAGCTAAAAATAGAGTTTTAAAATACAAGTTTGTAGCGACTACTTCTTGAAAACTATAAGTGATATTGATATGGGACTTATTCTAAAATGATCAGCATGACATGATGTTGGTCCTCGTCAAAAATCGTTTTGATTGACGTTAAACATGGCTACCAGCGGCCATCTTTGTTTACATAGAGTTATATAGTAAAAACTTGTAGTGACTACTCCTCTGAAACTACTTGACGGATGTTCATGAAACTTCACAGGAATGTTGTTCTTGATGTCTAATTGATCCTAGCAAAATTTCAGATCGACCAGAAATTCAAGATGGCCGCCACAGCTAAAAGTAGATTAAAAAAAAAAAGTTTGTAGCGACTACTTCTTGAAAAGTGATATTGATATGGGACTTTTTCTAAAATGATCAGCATGACATGATGGTTATTCGAGTCGAACATTATTTTGATTCGACGTTAAACATGGCTGCCAGTGGCCATCTTTGTTTACATAGAGTTATATAATGAAAACTTGTAGCGACTACTCCTCTGAAACTACTTGACGGATTTTCATGAAACTTCACACGAATGTTGCTCTTGATGTCTTATTGATTCTAGCAAAATTTCAGATCGGCCGGAAATTCAAGATGGCCGCCACGGCTAAAATAGATTTTCAATATACAAGTTTGTAGCGACTACTTCCTGAAATCAAAATCAATCAGTAGAGCTCCAAGGTCATTGACCTCTTGTTTTTACATATTTCTGTGTTGTTTTACTCAATTCTTACACATATATATGTTGCCCCCTCCCCCCCCCCCCCCCCCCCACACACCCACCCCTGCCTCTCCCCCTCCCCCCCTCCACTCACTTGAAACTCTATATATATATTTTTTTACACATTTCTGTGTTGTTTTAGTCAATTCTTACACATATATGTTGCCCCCTCCCCCCACACCCACCCTCGCCTCTCCCCCCCCCCCCCCCCCCTCCCCTCCCACCCACTTGAAACTCTATTTTTTTTTTTTTTTTTGCATATTTACGTGTTGTTTTGGTAAATTCTTACACATAGCTTCTTACACATATATGTTGTTCCCTCCCCCAACACCCCCTGCCTCTCCCCCACTCACCCCACCCCCACCCCACCCCCACCCCACCCCACCCCATCCCACCCCACCCCACACTCGAAACTATACATTTTTTTTTTTTACTTATTTCTGTGTTGTTTTGGTCAATTCTTACACATAGCTATGTTGCCCTCCCCCCAACCCACCCCCATGCTCGAAACTGGAAACTGGAATATTTTTATTTAATGTTTATTGTTTTTTACATATATCTGTGTTGTTTTGGTAAATTCTTACACATAGCTTCTTACACATATATGTTGCCCCTCAACCCCACTCCCGCCTCTCCACCTCCCCCTCCACCACCCCCACCCCTCACTTGAAACTCGTTTTTTTTTTACATATTTCTATGTAGTTTTGGTCAATTCTTACACATAGCTATGTTGCGCCCCCAACCCCACACCACCCCACATTGTTTTAGCTTGTTTACTGATGGTATATACTAGCTATATAATTGATTATTCTCTGAAAAATCGAATAGTTGAGCTGCGCTGTTCTACAACAGCTCTTATTAATTATAAAACTGAAAAAAAAGGTCCTTCATAAGAACTTCCCAGCTGCAGTCTTCTAGTTACATTTCTGTATTCTATCAGCTCCTTTTTAGCAGAGAGACATCTCGTGTTAATTACTCGTCAGATTGAGGCTGTCCGAGTGCATGCTGTTTTATGGCTAAAGATTTATTTTAGTTTAC
>JAWPHD010023534.1:0-21865 GCA_037043455.1 Cyrtodaria siliqua | reverse complement strand
CTTTCAAGTTAAAAAAATGACCAACGCGAATTCTAAGTTGCCATCATTTATACAACATAGCACAATTCTTAAAATCTTCTTCTAGAGAATCGCTAAATATATTTGGACAGTCAATATTAAGAAATGATAGGTATCCATAAGACTATGCAAATAGTTCAAATGAAGTCGCCAGTGTGTGAAGAAAGCCGAGTTCCGGGATCCAACATTGTTATATACAGATTTATAGAGAAAACAAAAAAACATCCTTGACCGCCGTACAGATCTGTCAGTTTTATTTCCGAAATTGTTGTAAATCCATATACTAGCAATTCATTCGAATGAAGTCCTCTTGCCCCAAAATATCCGCCCGGAGGTTCAACGTTTGTATATCATTTGAGTAACATGGAATAAACAAACAATATACCATTCATAAAAGCATCAGGTGAGCGCTTATTTGGGACTCTTATTGCACATGGTAAGGTAGTAATGAATAGTTTCTTTGATTTTTTTTCACTTTGATAACGCAATCATGGTAGCAATGAACAGTTTATCTGTGTTGTAATGCACGCATCCCATACATGTGAGTAATTGTATTTCTGTGCTGATGTGTACTTTAGCACGTCGTACTACAAAGATGAATATGTTAAGAAATGCTTAAAATAGATTTACCTTCGTACTGCGATAGGGTGTAACGGAATGAGGACAACATGTCCGTAGCGGATCAATGGGATTGATGACAGTGGGTCCGGCCTTTGCCAGAGATTTAAAAAAAAGCAATAAAATGGTCTGAGGGAATTGATTCTTCGTTGATGACACGTAATCTCCAATCCTGGATCCGCGCGTGATATTGCTGTTATGATATGTACATAATATCGAACAGCATGTTCTAAAATAAACTGACAATTTATACTTATTAAAAAAAGCAATAAAATGGTCTGAGGGAATTGATTCTTCGTTGATGACACCTAATTTATAATCCTGGATCCGCGCGTGCTGTTGTTGTTTGGATATAATGATATGTCGAACAGCATGTTAAACTGAAACGTTATCAATCTCTACCCAGAGTTGTAGTTCCTTGCATACACATACATCTCTGTCAACGTCTCACCAAATACCAAGAATCTTGGCAAACGATGAAAAACGGTGGAAATGCCAAAAATGACACTAATATTTTTCTGAATCAACTTCATATGAAATGCTTAAATTACAAATGTAATGTAATGGGGGGGGGGGGGGGGGGGGGGGGGGGGGGGGCCGAAGTGGGGGCTCCCAATGTTCTGTCTGTGTGTCTAAGTAAGTTGGTACCTGTATAATTTTTATTTAGATAATTTGTATTGCTGTGGCTGAAATGTCTGTTTTGAGTAATCCTTCATAATTTGCTCAAGTCGATATTACGTCGATTTAGGCCGTGGGCTACTACCCACATTTTGACAATTGGTACCACTCAAGCTGGCAAATTCTAATATGCATTTTCGGAAAGGTCAATGTCTTAATCTTCTTTTAAGCCAGGATAGTGTTCGGTAGCTTAAGTGTGTAAAACTATTGTTTTATAAAGGGAGGTAATTTTTAAGAAAATATTCTAAATTGATATAAAAATGGATGTATGGCATGGATTAACTCCACCAATGTTTTTTTTTTTTATTATTTGATTGCATTCGGTTAGCTAAGTCATGTATACATATACCAGTAGTAGTATAGAAACAAACTGAGGGTTTTGGGACATTTTTCTCATCGGGAGTGTTATGCAACGAGTTAGTAAATTTGTCGGCAACCAACAAATTTAGAACTCATTGCAACCCCCCTCGAAGAAAAATCCCCCAAAACCCTCAGTTTCTATACTACTTATAAATAATTGATAATATAAATTGCTACTTTTTTAATCAACCCAAATAAAAAAACTGTAGATCAGGTAATCAGTATCTTTCAAACCCAACAACGTAAATGATTTCAGTATCACTGTTAAACAAAATCAGAAGGAACAGGGCAATCATCCTCGTCATCACTATACGATAGTAATCGCCCTTTTTTATTAATTTGAGTTTTCCTAGTATCTAGAAAATCAGCACGAATCACATCATATTCCATCATATTCCACCCGACCCAGTTTGCATGCCAACAATGCTTTCTTATATTTGATATATTATAAGACCTGAAAATTGGTCTTATAACGGTACCATTCTCGAAGTGGTCGACGACTTTAACTATTTAGGAGTTGTGTTCAACTATACAGGGTCGTTTACGCTTAACCAACAAACATTATGTGGTAAAGCGCTTAAAGCTATGAACCTTCTATCAATAAATATAAAGAAATATGAGTTGAAACCGAAAACAGCTTTACAATTGTTTGATGCTTTTGTAGGTTCTATTCTTAATTATGGCAGTCAAGTGTGGGGTTTTACTAAATCCAAGGAAATTGAAAGAATTCACTTAAAGTATTGTAAACAAGTTCTTGGTGTAAAATTATCGACAAGTAATGCAGGGGTATACGGGGAATTGGGCCGTTATCCGTTATATATAAATAGACATGTTAGTATCATTAAATACTGGCTAAGAGCGGTCAATACTGATAACGTTATTATAAAACACGTGTATGAAAGCGCAAAATCTGACTGTGAAAGAGGATTAAAAAATTGGGTGTCAAAAGTCATGTCATTACTAAATAGTAGTGGTTTCATGTATGCATGGCTTGACCCAAGCTCACTAAATGCAATACATTTTGTACCGATATACAAACAACGACTAATAGATAATTATGTCCAAAACTGGTCAACCGACCTTGAAACGAATAGAGTGCTAACTCTTTACAAATCTGTTAAACACCATTTTGAATATGATAATTACCTAGATATATTGCATACCAGGCGCGATCGCAGTGTGGTAACCAGATTACGCTTGTCCTCTCATAGTTTAAGGATCGAGACAGGGAGGTATTCTCGTGAAAGGTTAGAAAGACATGAACGGATATGTCAAATATGTAACACTAATGATATAGAGGACGAGTTCCATTTTGCGTTAATATGTCCTATTTATAATACAATCAGAAGTAAATATATAAAACGATATTATAGCCATAGGCCTAGTATGTTTAAATTCATTGTTCTCCTTCAGTCAACAAACAAAAAAGATGTTATCAATTTTAGCAAATACATCTCAGAAGCTTACTCTTTAAGACGTACCATGATAAATAACTTATAATCTCGTTCATCCTCACTATAATACAATTGTTCTATTGTACCGTATTAGATTTTGATTCCTATATATATATATATTTTATTTTTTTCTCCGTGATATATCTCCTTTTTTTCATATTAATTCATAAATTAATGAACCTGTACTAATCTTGTTATTGTGGTCAAATTATATTTGTAAAATGTATGTTTATATGATGAAAAACTATGTAATAGTTTAAGTCAATAAAATTTCTTCTTCTTCTTCTTCTATATTTGCCTTTCATCTCCTCAAGTTTTTCACATATCTCTTCCACAAATGTTTGTTCCATATATAAAGTAATATATTATATTTGATTTTAATTATTATTTATATGCTCATGTATCCCAGCTATTGTCTAATATGTACCTATTGTCATCATATGCGACAAACTTTTTTTTATTAATTTCATTGCTGCCCAGCTTGTGTTTGTTATATCTGATAACTTTCAATTTACTTACACATACCAACATAACAAGTAATTAGTGCAAAATATAAACTAGAATTTGGAGAGCAAAAAGACGAGTACAGGCGTTGAGATGGACTGATAAGCTAGCCGATGAACTTCAAAAACCTATACGAAGAAAGTTCACTCAACGCCGTGTGATTGTTAATGAAATTGATAAAATATGGTCGGCTGATTTGGTTGATATGCAATCGTTTTCAAAATATAATAAAGGTGTCAAATATTTGCTTACTGTTATTGATGTATTTAGTAAATTTGAGTAAAATAAAACTGGTATAGAAATTACTAAAGCTTTCCAAAAGATTATAAGTACAGGAAGCCACTGTAAATTGCTCTGGGTTGATCAGGTTGTGGAGTTTTACAATAAAATATTCAAGCAGTTCCTTGTTGATAATAATATTGAAATGTATCACACGTTTAATTTCGGAAAAGCTGTAGTAATTGAACGATTTAATAGAACATTAAAAGAGAGGATGTGGAAATATTTTACTGCAAACAATACAAATACATATTTAGACGTGCTACAGGCGATGGTTGATAAATATGGAAAGATGAAAATTAATAAAGCTTTGCCAAAGTTCAAAATAGGAGACAAGGTTAGAATTAGCAAATATAAAAGAACGTTTGAAAAAGGTTATACTCCAAATTGGACCGAAGAAATATTTGTTATTGATGAAATTCAATATACAAATCCTGTGACGTACGAAATAAAAGATTTGAACAACCGAAACATTGATGGAAGGTTCTATGAATTGGAAATGTTAAAAGCTGATCAAGAAATATTCAGAATTGAAAAAGTAATATGGCGTGATTACAAAAAGAAACAAGCATTGATTAAATGGAAATAAACTCACTGACGGCTTGTGGTTTGGGACTCTATGATTGTACCTACTGAAACACCAACTAAGGGAGGTGGGTGCATGAGCTTTCGTCCTCAGGTTTTCTGGTCGTACCCTAGATTGGTTTTCTCTTTAGCTGCAACTACTATGGTTGTTCAGTACGATTCTGGATACATCCTGAGATGTTTATTATTTTGTATGTGTATCTTTAGTTAGTTTCTCTGGATGTGGACTTTATTGTTAGAGAATTCCTTTTGATGGGATGTAGTTTTGTTTACACTGTCTTGTCTATTTGGGCGCTGAAGACAGGATACTAGCGAGGATTGTGCGCATATAAAACCGATTAAAGCTAACCAGTAGGCCTTGTTGCCTACTGACCGTTCCAAGTCGGTAACCCTGTCTTCACCACCCTTTCTGTTGTTTTTTTGTCTCTTTCATTGTAGTTTCAAGTCCTTGTTTGCAGTACAGTGCGGACCTACGATGTCATTGCGTTCGGACGCTGTGGTTTCTATAGGACCCTATATATCAGTTTGTTGAGAAAAAGTCTTTTGCAAACTATTGTGATATTTTGATAAGCCAGGGAATAACTATTTTGCTTCAAAAATAATGCTGATTTTCCAGATACTAGGAAAAGTCAAATTAATAAAAGAGGGCGATTACTATCGGAAATGGATTATTATCCAGAAAAACTTGATCATATCAAAAGAAAGCTTTTCAATTTGAAACGCAAAATACGCAAATGCAGAAAAATAAAATATTCCATGATCGAGTGTGATATGTATAGTGATGATTGCCCTTTTCCTTTTGATTTTGTTTAACAGCTGAGACTGAAATCATTTACGGTGTTGGGTTTGAAAGATACTGATTACCTGATCTACAGTTGTTTTATTTGGGGTTGATTAAAACAGTAGCAAGTTATATTATCAATTATTTATAAGTAGTATAGAAACTGAGGGGTTTGGAGGATTTTTATTTGAGGTGGTTGCAATGAGTTTTAAATTTGTTTGTTGGCTTGCCGGCCGACCAATTTACTGACTCGTTGCATAAAACTCCCCGATGAGAAAAGTGTCCCAAAACCCTCAGTTTCTATACTACTAAAAGTTAAATATTCAACCTTTGGAAACGTATAAAAATATATGAAAGCAAACATTTAACCATTTTATTCATTAAACGCACATTCTGTCGAAAGAAGGTAAAGATAACCCAAACAAATTGGAATATATTTATTATTTTTAAGCAAATTATATGTGAATATAGTTTTTTTAGATTCTATATATACGTAACAAACGAAATAATATAAATGTTTGACCTCTCTGTAATAAATGTGTTGCTATAAAGGGAGATAATAAAGTACACTTTTAAGTTTTTAATTAAAACGACTGAGCTAACATTAAACAATCATTCACAGAAATGTAACAATTCAAAGTTCCATTTTATTTGTCTTTGTGTTACCTTCGTAGCATGGCAGACAGGTAGGGATCACGTTGTCCGTAGTCTGTCTGCATCATTCGTCGTCTTCGTCCGTCTGTCCGTCACACTTTAACCTGCAACCTGAACTTGGTCATAACTTAAAAAGTTCATGAAACTTCATAAACATCTTCATCTCACCCCAAGGAAAGTCGTTACACATGTCTAATAACTTTATCTTTCATTTCGGCAAAGTTATGCCCCTTTCCATTAAACCTTTACCTATAACCTGGCCTAGCCCATAACGGTAAATAAGCACATGACAGCCTACAGAAGTGTCCACGGAACACCCTTCTATTTATTTATTTAACATATGCAAAAGCCTATGTGATTATCAGCCCTTGATTCCATCATTGAATTCGGTAGCTCGGCGGATTTGTAACCGGAGGCCCCGGGTTCAATCCTCCGTGGTGCCACTGAGTTCCGTTGGTGTGTTCTTGGGCAAGACACTTTCCCTTAGCCTCGTCCGTCGGATGGGGACGTAAACCGGGCGGTCCCGTGTATCGGTCTATCCTCCGAGCACGTTAGATAACCATAGGAATCTATTCGATAAAAAGAGTAGGACAGGTTCCCGGATTCCTATGTATCCTTCCCCTCTCTCTGGGGCGGCTCTAAATAACCTATACTGTGTTGATGAGCCGTTAAACAACATTCAATTCCATCATTGAATTATATACTAGTGTTAAATTCACCTTCACACTGCAAATATGTATAGAATAATTGTAAAAGTACACAACTAATAAAAAAAAAAAAAATATTCTTTGTATCCCATGTGCCTTCAATACACAAATGATACACATGAAAAGCATGCACTTACATTGTAAACTGAAACCTGTGGTATGGTGAAACATTCCGATGAACAGTTTATTAGATTTGTTAATTGGTTTGGACCATTTTTGTTCGAATATAGACATGCTAACAATTGATTTTTTTTGGCAATGTTTTTATTTAAAATAGTCACTCACTTCTGTTTAACACATCCACAAATATAGTTCCGGTTATAAAAATTGTACAGAGCAAGTCCGTCAATGTCATCATACTATAACATTGAGATTTATTTCGAAACCACATGTCATTGAAAGAATGGCTTTGCCTTTTAACAATGGTGAATTTTTAAATGAATGATGTGATAACATGGCTTACTTTATTTAGAAATGATTTCTCGTCTGCTCTTTCGCTGGATAAATGGAACAAAAACTGAATAAAATTGCGTCTTACTTTTCGGCTATAAAGGGCACAGTTTCAGCCATATACGTATTCTTTCTGATATTATGTTCATGTAAATAATATTGAACTAGAACAAATGCGACGGCGCGCCATTACAACATACCTACGTTTTCTTCACACAGGTCAATTCCCTTTAACCTTGTATCCATTTGACATGTAATTGTTTTGATCCTTCTGTGATACTCAGATCAGAAATAGTATTATTTATGCTTTTCTGTATACATGTATGACACTGTAATGAATAAAAACATGTTTAAGGGTATGTGTATATTTGAACTTGGAGCAAATTATACTTATATTCCCAAAATCATCACATTTTATTGAGAGAACAAAATAGATATTTGACCGAATTGAAATATCTACCCCGCCACCCGCCACCCCCCCCCCCCCCCCCCCGCCCCCCCCCCCCAACACCCCACCCCACATAAACACACACACACACACACACATAACACCAGGGAAGACGTCCGAGTTTTAAATAATAAATCAGTTGACATGCTGCGTATCTCTTTCGTAGACGACTATTATACCAATTAATGTGCAAAAGGAAAAATGACACCATAATTGAATTATTAGTGTATTTGATGCCCTTTCCTCCAAGCCCCACCAGTGATGTAGGAGGAAACAAATGTATACAGTGTATACATCATAATGTTTCATTTGAGACATAATTATCAAACAAAATTATTCCAAATCCCCCTTCCCCCTCCCCCCCCCCCCCCCACCCCACCAAACACACACACACACACACACACATAACCTCCAACCCTGGACCCCGGGGCAGACGTCCGAGTTCGAAAATATAAAATCGTTTGATATGTTGTTTATCTTTCATAGACGATTACATAAACCAAGTTAGACGATTACATATACCAAGTTGTGTGCAAGAATATAGAAAAATGACAGTATAATTGATTTAATATAATCGTTTGATATGTTGTTTATCTTTCATAGACGATTAATACATATACCAATTGATGTGGGAAAATATGGTTAAATGACAGTGTAATTGAATTTTTAGTATATATTTTTTTTTTTTTTTTTTTTTAATTCATTCATTTATTTATTTATTTATTTATTGATTTATTGATTGATTGATTGATTGATTGATTGATTGATTTATTTATTGATTTATTTGATTGATTTATTTATTATTTATTTATTTATTTATTTATTTATTTATTTATTTATTTATTTATTTATTTATTGATTGATTGATTTATTTATTTATTTATTTATTTATTTATTCATTTATTTATTTATTTATTTATTTATTTATTTATTTATTTATTTATTTATTTATTAGCTCTACTGGCCAAGTTCGAAAACCCAGCCAGATCGGACCAGTAACAGCAGAGTTATGGCTCTTGATTTAGTTATGCTCTATTTTGCCTCGTAAAGACGATAGGGCATTCATTGTTCATCCGACCTTTACAAACTTTACAAGAGTGTTAATATCAATGAAAGCTCGGCAAAGTTCGAAAACCACCCAGATCGGACCAGTAACAGCAGAGTTATGACCCTTGACTTAGATAAAAATGCTAAATTTTGCCTCGTTAAGACGATAGGGCATTCATTGTTCATCCGACCTTTACAAACTTTACAAGAGTGTTAATATCAATGAAAGCTCGGAAGAGTTCGCAAACCAGCCAGATCGGACCAGTAACAGGAGAATTATGGCCCTTGATTTAGTTTAAAATGCTATATTTTGCCTCGTTAATACGATAGGTCATTTTGCATCTGATCTTTAGCAAGCTTTACCAGATTTTTTAATTATGGCCCTTTATTTAGTTAAAAATGCTGTATTTTGCCCAAAACTTTCAAAAAAACGTAAATTGCAGTCACTCGCTTCATTGATGTTATAAGGGCCATGTTAGCCAGTAGAGCGTCCACAGGCCCTCTTGGGCCTCTAAAAAAACTATACAATTAAATCTAAACAAAACTCAGTGTCCACTTTCTTTATACTAGATTCATTCATTGGCACAAGTTCTATAGCGTTGATACCAGCTCATGTTCATTGTTAAGCGCAAAAAAGAAAAGAAATAGTTGTCTCGCTTCAAATGCCAGTTGTTACTATACTGTTCAGCTGGTCCGCGCGTTTTAATCTGCGCTTTTTACATATCCTATATGTTTTCATTTCCGCTAAATGGCTTGAAAATGAAAGTAGAAAAAATAACAGGCACATTTTGTGTAATATTGACGGACTAGATTGATTCAGCGGTTTACATTGGACGGTGAGTTAAGTGCACACTTTGTGTTCAGATCTCACATCACGATTACTTTTCCCATACAGAAGGCGCTAGGGTTGATCAGGGTTACTGTACATCATTTTCCAACATCTGAGCTTCAAAGATGGGCAGCAGACATTGTTGTTGGTTTAGTAATTTAAAACAATAAAATACGTAAGTTTATTAGACTGCTTCACTGCGCATTTCCCGTTTCACTTGAGCTATTGACGGATGTGTAGCAGTCTATCATGTTTATGTGACCCCTATGGAAACACTGTCTAGCCATATTTGTGGTGCTTCGGTCAAACAATTCTGAAATTTGAAAGAAACCTCATATCAACATGGGATTTTCTATATCATCTGTCTTTTACACTGCAGATGTATGCTAAAGCAAAGAACACCAATTGTTTAAATAAAAAATTGCCTAAAATTGAGGTTTTTGTTTTCCGTTTGTCAGGGGAGATAATGGAGGTGTGAGACTTGAAGATGTAGCGCACCCATTGCATCACAGAAAGAATCGGCCTGGGGTAGCATAATGACGACTAGTAAATAATATTCTCAATTCTTTTTCACTAATTTAAAATGCCAGTTTTGGTTTTTATCACATTTTTGATTTATTTATTACATATTTCAAGCATTGTCATGTTAAAATTTTGAGGGTTTTTTTTATTATTTTTATTTTTTTGCTAGTATGGAAATGAGCGTAGGAAAACAATATTGTGGCATCTCAGTGTTTATGTTTTAAAGGGAGCATTCATTAATGAGAAAAGTTCTTTCTTAGAAGAAACATGACCCCCACTTTTCTGTGGATTTTTTGGCAACATTTGTGATGAGAATGTAAGTTATTTTTTATTTATTTTTTTAATTAGGCCTAGATATGAATGACATGGCATTTAAATTTTAATTCATATACAACTCAATGCAAAAATCAATGGGCGGGTTACACCTGAAGGGTTGAACGCGATCGTGTACGACGAACCACAAACAGCGTTTTTTTTGCAAGTTTGACATGATGGGTATACTGTTTTTCCAGATTTGACATGTTTTAAGAGTTTATAAGGGGTGGGGGGGGGGGGGGGGTATTGCTTGGAAATCATGTTTTGGGGAGTAGTGTGTTATACTGGCTATTCGCACTTGTTCCTCGTCCCTCGTCCGCGACCTTGAACTTCGTCACCCCTATGACCTTAACCTCGAAAATCAAGATGGCGGGAAATGTCGCTCATCAATCACCGCCTTATCTGATACAGCTTGACAGGTTTAATTACGTTCACCTCGTCATCAAAAGGAAATTCAATATACGAGAAATGTGGGAAGGGTACGATTTTGCGTAAACGAAGTAATTAATCAATCTTATCTGACGAGTTAATGACATCTACCTCGTCATCAAAGGGAAATTCAATATGCGAGAAATGTGGGAAGGGTACGGTTTTTGGCAAATATATTATCCTGGACTCAAACAAACTTTATGTACGAAACAACATATATCCAAACAAATTAAAAGTCGCACGTTCAAAGACTAGTTATTTTGTTTCAATGCTTTCAGTACTTTGACTAGTACCCAAAAGTTATTAGATAAGTTAATCGTCTAAAGTATCTGGGGTCGATCTTTGCCTAGTCATAAAAATATTAGCTTTTACCTCCAATGCTAAATATCATGACAACGTTACACTTTACGTTTAGGTTAACAGATAAAATTTGTAGATTTGTGTTATTGTACGATAGTATACGTCAATTGTCGAGAGTTAAGTTTAATGTAACATGACCTACAGGGGTTTATCATTAATATAAAACTATAGTAGCTTAAAACTGTCATTAGTTTGTCGCGTTATATTCGATATTTTTAATTTACGTCCATCCCACGACTCTCTTTCTATAATGTTGTATGATTGCTAGCGACTTTACATAAAACTATGGTAACTTAAAACTGCCACAGGTTAACAGATACAATTTGTAGATTTGTGTTATTGTACGATAGTATACATGCGTCAATTGTCGAGAGTTAGTTTAATGTAACATGCCCTATAGGGTTTATCATTAATATACAACTATGGTGGCTTAAAATTGTCATTATTTTTTCGCTACATTTTTGTTTTTATTGAACATGTATACAGGAAATGTATTTTGAACAATTCTAAAAGAATGACCTATCCTGGTGTACTCCCTTTAAATAATTCATAATTCCAGTATACAGAATGACATTTCAGCTCATATTTAAATAATCCGTGACAAACAACTATACAATCGATAAATTTCAATGGTTAAAAACTATATGAATATAAACTATATAAATATATATTAATCTTTTTGTTTTTGTTTTTTTTACTAAATAACACATTCGTATTTGTTTCACTAGTCTATCCTAAGTTCATTAATCACGTCCTATCGGATATGAATGACAGGTTAATGTTCGTTTTTCTGTCTCTAGGGCTTGGATCGTAACAAATGTATTAAGATTTTAGATTGTGACCCAAAACAGGTATCATCACTCTTTTATCTGATAAAGTTTGTCACACCTCATAGATTATTTCCTGTCGTCAAAGGAATGAACGAGCGGGGGCTGTCAGTATGTGGTAAATCGAAAGAGTGTAAATTCATTCGGAAGATAATTTTAACTTAACAAGAAGTGTTGGAATTTAAAGTGTTGGAGAATATTGGAATTAACACAAGTGTTGGAATTTATAGTTTATATACTTTATAGATTTGAGTTAGAGTAAAGCGTGGAAATATTACTAGAAATATTTCTATTATAGTACACGACTCGTGAACAACGGTTTATAGAACAACACATCCCCTTTGTAAAAACTGTCTACTTATTTATTTTAAAAACTAACGCGATGACCCTAGCTATATAATACATTTTTAGAAAGGTCTTGGATAAGAGAAACGTTTTTTCTGAAGCAGAAATAAATTATATTTTTTAGTTTTTTTTAAGGTATAGGTCGCTCCTCACCTGCAGTGAGTAACTAGGCGTGAACACCAGGGTATGAGGAGTTGAAATGAGAGCATGAGGAGTGGGAATGAGAGCATGAGGAGTTTAAATGAGGGTACGAGGCGTGAACATGAGGGTATTAAGATAAAGAAAAACAACTCGTATATCATACCTGTCAAACGTTTATTAGATAGTTAAATAGATAACGAATTTAATCATAGAATAAACATTATGAAACTTCGACATGTTTTTCTAAAAGTATAAAAGTATATGTACTTCATGAAAGGTTAAATATACTTTTTCTAACATGTATTTGTTTAAGTTTATTTTATATCGCTTTGTATACACCAGTTATTGCTCCGAGACTTTGATCAGCTCTATTCTCCAGCTTAAAGCCACCGTTATTATTCATCTCCAGTGTCTCTTATTTCGTCCATTATGGTTTGCACAGTATACACTTCTCTAAGCACTCGCGGCAATAGCAAATTATATCTTTGCAATAATATATTTTTCCTCCGTCGATTCACTCGACTTGAAACCAGCATTCGGATGATGTTCGTTTTCCTTTCAAAACCTTCAAAATCTTCAGGCTCGTTTTCATCAGAATTTTCAAACTCGTTTTCATCAGAGTCTTCGAGTTCATCGGAGTCGATAACGCCAAAAAGGTCCTCATGCTCTGAAAGGTCGGACAAATCATCTTCCGATTCTTCATTAGTATGCGCAGATTTCTTATGACGTAACATATTGTCGTGTCTCCCAAAATTCTTAAAACAAATAGCACACTGATACATCGCAGTTGAAACACTTTTACTCAAATGAGGAGGAGTTGCTGCGCAATTACTTTAATATTGGTCCTATGACAGCGATACCATGTTCAGGCTCGATAGATGCCTGATTGGTCTTCTTGCCCTTACCGATAGATGTCGCTTCTCCTGCGTAAGAGAATTAAGAATTTTTGAGGACATTTTTGGCGTTATCGACTCCGATGAACCCGAAGACTCTGATGAAAACGAGTTTGAAAATTCTGATGAAAACGAGCCTGAAGATTTTGAAGGTTTTGATCCTTGGCAGACAGTTGTAGACGAGGCATTCGAGAAGTGCCACCCTCAATACCTAGGTAAAGTAGAAAAGCTGATGGAAGTTGATGACATGAGTGAAAGTGAAGCGCGAGAACAGGTTTACAAGAGTATGAAAAACATCCATCGCAAAGCTATGATGAATATCTTCGGAAGTAAATTGGTATGGTTCAACACGATAAAAAGGGATCCGATTTACAAAGCTATCCAGGAGACTGTCAATCACCTGAAAGTCACGGATAACTACGAGTCGGAAGAAGCCCTTAAATACGGCATACTCAAACGGAGGTTTCTGTTTGATAAAATTCTCGATGACTACAACCCTCCTGATGTTTCCGAATACATGGAACAGGAAAATGTTTCTGCGTGAGACTGGTAATAAAAAAAGACATAAATGACATACAAATGCGTATTTGGGACGATCTATGCGATGGAACGGTCACGGGTGTTTTTACACCTGAACTATTTGATATCCTTGAGAAACGCGGATGCTCGTACTAGACTTCAACTGCTTCAACATATATCATCGAGACAAGTCGACGCAATCGTTGAAATAATGAAGAGAATAGCGAGAAGATCTATCATTCTGTTGCGTAGGGACGTCCCTACGTTTGAAAGGAAAACGAACATCATCCGAATGCTGGATTCAAGTCGAGTGAATCGACGGAGGAAAAAGATATTATTGCAAAGATATAATTTGCTATTGCCGCGAGTGCTTAGAGAAGTGTATACTGTGCAAACCATAATGGACGAAATAAGAGACACTGGAGATGAATAATAACGGTGGCTTTAAGCTGGAGAATAGAGCTGATCAAAGTCTCGGAGCAATAACTGGTGTATACAAACCGATATAAAATAAACTTAAACAAATACATGTTAGAAAAAGTATATTTAACCTTTCATGCAGGACATATACTTTTATACTTTTAGAAAAACATGTCGAAGCTTCATAATGTTTATTCTATCATTAAATGTGTTATCTATTAAACTATCTAATAAACGTTTGACAGGTATGATATACGAGTTGTTTTTCTTTATCTTAATACCCTCATGTTCACGCCTCGTACCCTCATTTAAACTCCTCATGCTCTTATTCCCACTCCTCATGCTCTCATTTCAACACCTCATACCCTCGTGTTCACGCCTAGTTACTCACTGCAGGTGAGGAGCGACCTTTACCTTGATGACTCAATTTTAAAGAAAGGCGCACTTGAATAGTGGGTTGTAATGACGTACACCCACAATTAATCACACTGCTTGAATTTAATACTGTTCATTAAACGACTAGTACAGTAAAGTTGTGTCATATACGCCTGAATGGTAAATAGTTGTCATCAGATATACCCCGATTTATGTCAACCGCACCTGGTGAAATAAATCTATCAAAGATACGTTAAATAGAAGCATTTAAACTTTTTAAACTTTTTTTTTTTTTTTTAAAAACTAAAAAATATATAATATTTCTGCTTCAGAAAAAACGTTTCTCTTATCCAAGACCTTTCTAAAAATGCATTATATAGCTATGGTCAGCGCGTTAGTTTTTAAAATAAATAAGTAGACAGTTTTTACAAAGGGGATGTGTTGTTCTATAAACCGTTGTTCACGAGTGTTATAATATACTACTATAATAGAAATATTTCTAATAATATTTCCACGCTTTACTCTAACTCAAATATATTATACTCTATATTATACTATTATAATAGAAATATTTTTAATAATATTTCCACGCTTTACTCTAACTCAAAACTATAAAGTATATAAACTATATATTCCAACACTTGTGTTAATTCCAATATTCTCCTACACTTTAAATTCCAACACTTCTTGTTAAGTTAAAATTATCTTCCGAATGAGTTTATACTCTTGCGATTTACCACATACTGACAGCCCCCGCTCGTTCATTCCTTTGACGACAGGAAATAATCTATGAGGTGTGACAAACTTTATCAGGTAAAAGAGTGATGATACCTGTTTTGGGTCACAATCTAAAATCTTAATACATTTGTTACGATCCAAGCCCTAGAGACAGAAAAACGAACATTAACCTGTCATTCATATCCGATAGGACGTGATTAATGAACTTAGGATAGACTAGTGAAACAAATACGAATGTGTTATTTAGTAAACAAAACAAAAACAAAAAGATTAATATATATTTATATAGTTTATATTTATATAGTTTTTAACCATTGAAATTTATCGATTATATAGTTGTTTGTCACGGATTATTTAAATATGAACTGAAATGTCATTCTGTATACTGGAATTATGAATTATTTAAAGGGAGTACACCAGGATTGGTCATTCTTTTAGAATTGTTCAAAATACATTTCCTGTATGCATGTTCAATAAAAACAAAAATGTAGCGACAAAATAATGACAGTTTTAAGCCACCATAGTTGTATATTAACGATAAACTCTATAGGTCATGTTACATTAAACTAACTCTCGACAATTGACGCATGTATACTATTGTACAATAACACAAATCTACAAATTTTATCTGTTAACCTATGGCAGTTTTAAGTTACCATAGTTTTATGTAAAGTCGCTAGCAATCATACAACATTATAGAAAGAGAGTCGTGGGATGGACGTAAATTAAAAATATCGAATATAACGCGACAAACTAATGACATTTTTAAGCCACTATAGTTTTATATTAATGATAAACCCCTGTAGGTCATGTTACATTAAACTTAACTCTCGACAATTGACGTATACTATCGTACAATAACACAAATCTACAAATTTTATCTGTTAACCTAAACGTAAAGTGTAACGTTGTCATGATATTTAGCATTGGAGGTAAAAGCTAATATTTTTATGACTAGGCAAAGATCGACCCCAGATACTTTTAGACAATTAACTTATCTAATAACGTTTGGGTACTAGTCAAAGTACTGAAAGCATTGAAACAAAATAACTAGTCTTTGAACGTGCGACTTTTAATTTGTTTGGATATACGTGTTTCGAATATAAAGTTTGTTTGATGCTAGGATAATATATTTGCCAAAAACCGTACCCTTCCCACATTTCTCGCATATTGAATTTCCCTTTGATGAAAGGGTAGATGTCATTAACTCGTCAGATAAGATTGATTAATTACTTCGTTTACGCAAAATCGTACCCTTCCCACATTTCTCGCATATTGAATTTCCCTTTGATGACGAGGTGAACGTAATTAAACCTGTCAAGCTGTATCCGATAAGGCGGTGATTGATGAGCGACATTTCCCGCCATCTTGATTTTCGAGGTCAAGGTCATAGGGGTGACGAAGTTAAAGGTCGCGGACGAGGGACGAGGAACAATTGCGAATAGCCAGTATAACACACTACTTTGGGGCATATATGAAAAACTAAACAACGTTCCCCATTCTCTCCCCCCCCCACCCACCCACACCCCACCCACACCCCACTACACCGCCAAATAACATGCCCAAACACCCCTGTGTTACTTCAAAATATCAGACTCTATTGCTCTGTAGCGTCGGATATGTCTTAAAAGTCCCGATAAAGACACATTTCGAGCCTATTGTATTTTGGGTGTGTGTGTGGGGTGGGGGGTGGGGGTGGTGGGGGGTGGGGGGGTTGTGGAGAGAGAGTTTCTATAGGTTACTGTAAATCGCTGTTAGAAATGCATTTGCACAAGAAAATTGAGATTATTATTTGTCAAAGGATGAGGCCCGTCCCATAAAGAGTGTATAATAATGTAGTAAAAATTATAACCGTTTTGCATTTTATGTGCACTTGTATATATGTTAAAACAACTATGTATAGATGGATTTTCTTAAAAGACCCGTGTTAACAATTAATAGTTTTTGTATTTTTAGCACAATATACTCTATTATCAGGTACTTCTCAGCCATGTTTTAGTAAATCTCAAATGCAAGAAGATAATTAAAAAAGTAGTGAAGCTAGATTTATGGTTCCTATGAACTGCACTCCGTCTCATTGTCCTAATCATTCACAGGATCCCTCCCCCCACCCCCACGCCCCCCCCACGCCCCCCCCCCACCCCCCAACCCACCCCCTAAATACAATAAGCTCGAAATGTGTCTTTAAAGACATCACCAGCCTAATCCATCCTATAGAAATAATGGGGGCATTATTATGATTGTTTTCTTCATGCATTGTGACAAGTACGAGAATTTCAAACAAATTGGAGATTGGTATGTATTGTTATATTATGAGGCCCCGACAAACAATTTTAAATCCGATCTAATTATTTCTAAATGTTATGTGTAACAGTACCAGCATGATTTAATTTCAATATTTTTAATATTGATTTTGGTTAAGATTAAGACAACATATATTATATTGTTAATTTAATAATAATTATGTGTAAACTTACATTAATTGGGTCTTCTAAAATGGTCTCCAAATACAGTCTTTCAACAATAGTCTTATATAAAATTATGTCAGGGCCTCAATAAATATGATATGTTCTGCAGTAGATGATTAACTAGTTTGTGATCGTCTCTAGCTGTAAAATGTCCGTGATCTTTTGATTCTGGTGTGATGTCTTTAACGGTAAGTATGACATTGACAATGTTTAAACCTGTATATATTTTCATTCGAGTATTTATACACTAAGGGTATTTTTTATGTTTTAGCACAACAAACACGATGTGGTTGAAACAAGCATTTTGCGTCCTGGGCATGGCTCTGTTTTTCACGTACGTAGCAGAATGGGGAATGTTTAGGAAGCAAACGATTGCCATAGCAGCAAAGGTAGATGAGGAATACGATTACATCATAGTTGGAGGTGGTTCGGCTGGTTCAGTTGTTGCATCAAGATTATCGGAAGATAACGCTTCAAAGGTATTACTGCTCGAGGCCGGGGGCCATTATGACCAAAGTCCACTATTTCACATACCTAATGCTATTTTCAGTCTTTTTCATACTGATCATGACTGGGACTATTATACAGAGCCTCAATCCGAAGCCAGTCTCGGACTGAACGAGAAGAGAACGTACTGGCCACGTGGGAAGGTACTGGACGGTAGTTTCATGTTGAATGGTATGCAATACGCAAGAGGTAGTTCTTTTGATTTCGACCATTGAAAATGGTTGCGAAGTATGGAGTTATAAAGATGTTCTTCCATACTGTTTGAAGTCAGAGGATATTCTTATCGATGAGTTGAAGACTTAGGAGTATCATAGCGCTGGTGGTCCGCTTGCAGTTTCAGATGGTGGTGTCACGCCGCTACTTGATCTGTTAATGACAGCTGGGCAGGAGATGGTCTATAAAGTCGTGGATTATATCAACGGAAATCCAGAGGGCTTTGGTAGGGCTCAATTAAATATTAGAAATGGCGTCCGAAGTAGTACTGCACTGGAATATCTTGGAAACACTGCTAACAGGAAAAACCTTCACGAAGCTTTGTAACAAAGATTGTCTTCGACGACAAACGTGCAACTGGTGTATATTATATTCGAAACGGAAGGAAATATTTTGTAAAATCCAGGTATACCAGTGGTCGCAGATCTACCAGTCGGGCAGAATTTACAAGATCATCAGTTGCTCCACATGTTCAGCAAAATAAATAAACCATACAGTTTAACCAAAGAGGTATCAGACAGTTGGTGGAGTCAACTTCAGTATTATGTTTTCGGTGCTGGTCCAATGTCGATCGGTTTAAGCGAAGGCTTTGGATTTTGGCACTTTGATAAATCTAAAACAGAAACTACTTACCCGGATATACAAGTTATTTATTTTAGCAGGTTCTATGCTAACAATGATTTTAATTTAAAGGAAAATGTCGCAAAGGAGTATTTAGCGGAAAAAGAAAACATTCACGGGTTGACTTCTTCTTTAAGCCTCACCCAAAGAGCACCGGATCAATACAAATGCGCAGTACGATCCGTTTGATTATCCCGTTATAGACCCAAGGTACTTGACGGATAAAAGGGACGTTGAAGACCTTGTCAAAGGCATCCGTCTGTGGGAAGAATTTGCACAAACACCAACAATGGCGAAACTTGGAGTTTATATTAATCAAATGAAGTTGTCAATCTGAGCCGATCACGAGTTCCGGTCGGATGTATACTGGGAATGTTTCGAACGCCACCTAGCGTTAAATGTGTATCACCCTTTGTGTACATGCAAAATGGGGACTAAAACTGATCCCACCACTGTTGTGGATCCTCAACTTCGTTTTAAGGGCTTAAAAGGACTAAGGGTTGTAGACGCGTCGGTGTTCCCTAATATTACCACAGGAAACATTAACGCACCTATAATAATTGTCGATGAGAAAGCCGCAGACATGATCCGTGGACTAGATACTGTGGGGGGGGGGGGGGGGGGGGGGGGGGGGATAGTTAGCTGAACCAAACTTAACGAGCCGAGCTTGATTCGTGGACTAGATACTGTGGGGGAAAAAAATAATAGTTAGCTGAAACAAACTTAACGAGCCGAGCTTGATTCGTGGACTAGATACTGTGGGGGAAAAAAAACAAACTTAACGAGCGAGCTTTCATCATGCTTCTGCATTACTGCTTTATTGAATAGTATTAATGAACTGACAAACAAACGCATAATCAAAAAATGCCTATACTACACTATAATAAACGCCTAATTCCAAGTAATATTCAAAATATATCTCAACGTGTTTTGTGCAAAAAGGGGTTACAACTAATTACAGAAAGGACAACTCTGTCACGTAGTAGACCTTTTACTCAAAGTATACATTGTTACACGAAATTCATAAATGTTGAAGTTTCGCTTGAAAAAGTCAAGCCATTTCAGTATTGTGTTTAATGTTAAGAGATAGCAACGTGTAAAGCCTAAGTTTGTTCACCTGCTTGAGCCAAATGCGTATTCTGTCGATAATGACACTTTAAAAGGGTTACCATTGGTGTGATCGGTGCTGTTTAAACCTTCTTTCCGAAAGGACATGCCTAATATCGCCATGTACCATTCGATTAGCAGTAGCGTATTAAACATACAATATATAACGAAATACCCATTATGCTTTTCTTTTTCCTTTCAGTATATGTAAGTGATGTATGTATGTTTTCCTCGTTTGGAAACAAAGTATATATCTGCTGTAAAGTTTGCCTGTTGGTGGCGGATAGGGACATTAAACAAACAAACAAAATGTTTTTACAAACTATTGGTCAAAACAAAATACCTATCAAACAACTATTCTAAAAGATATTTAAACTAAGAAAATCAGACTGCAAGGTTGGAAGTGAACATTCCAGTATCACCAGGTTACGGTGCCGATGGGACATTCCCGGAAACTCACCTGTCATAAATGTGGAAGCGAGGAGTTTCACGACAAAAGCAACTGCATGGAAACGTTTACTCTGTGGCAATAATTCCATGCTATGCTGTGCAGCTTTCCAAACCGCTTACACAAAACCAATGCGAAACCTGTTCAGGGTAGGAATTGCGCATTACGAAAGACTTCGTATAAATAGTGTCAATAGACTGCTGGGTACAGAGTGAACATTTACAGCCATTTAAGATGTTGAAATAAAGTTAAAGGGAATGTAGCGACACAGCCAAACCATCTTTATTATTGAGAGTTCTGAAAAACTTACATAAGGATGAAAGATTGATCAAAATCGGATGATAAACAAAGAAGATATGATCATTTGAAGTTTCTGTTGAAAGGGATATTGAAGCGGCCATTATGGGAGCTATGACATCACAGTTCTAAATGACCATATATGGAATATTTATAAATATAAAAAATTACTGATTTATAGGGGAAAAATGACAGCAGCTTTATGAAAAATATGTTATACCTAATGGCAATAATGCTTTTTATGACCAGTAAAAAAAATAATTCATTTGCAGGGATTTTCTTTGTTTTAAATGATATTTATCAATATTCCATATACGGTAATATGGAACTATGACGTCATAGTTCTAAAAATATCGGCTCCCATATTCGTTTTAGAACAATCTTTAAATGGTCATATCTTTTGTGTTTATCATCCGATTTTGCTAATAATAATAGAGCTGTTTGGCTGTGTCGCTATATTCTCTTTAACTACATGTATACTTTTATTCTCAAAAGATTTAAAAGTGGTTTTGTTTCTAATACTCATTGAAATGTGTGTGTTTTTAAGTCCGCATAAACTTTGAACTTGGCCCGGAATGTTATTATGAAGCTAATATTTGCTCAATTATTTCTGATATATTTTTAAACATTTTAGAAAACATGAATGATTTCTATAGCTTTTAAGTAAACTATTTGTTGTATAATATATTGTTATATTCATAGCAACTATTAAGGTACGTATGTTTTATCAATATGTTTTATCAATATGATTTATATCTGTTGTAAAATTCATTTAATTTCTTAATTTGGCATATTGCTTATAACTATTTCAAAAGCGACATTTGGCTTCATTGTTTGTTATCTCATTGTTTGTTATCTTTACGGTATGCTCTATAAAAGCGTCTTGAATTGTATTTTGCAACTTAAGG
>JAWPHD010023533.1:15000-21868 GCA_037043455.1 Cyrtodaria siliqua | reverse complement strand
ATTCCGTTCTTACGCATATATATTCAGTTCTTACGCATATATATTCAGTTCTTACGCATATATATTCAGTTCTTACGCATATATATTCAGTTCTAACACATATATATTCAGTTCTTACACATATATAGTCAGTTCTTACACATATATATTTCGTTCTTAAACATATATACTCCGTTCTGACACATATATATTCCGTTTTTACCCATATATATTCCTTTCTTACACATATATATTCACTTCTTACACATATATATTCAGTTCTTACACATATATATTCCGTTCTCACACATATATACACATATATATCCCATTCTTACACATATATATTCTGTTCTTACACGTACATATTCTCCGTTCTTACAAATATATATTCCATTCTTACACATATATATTCCGTTCTTACGCATATATATTCAGTTCTTACGCATATATATTCAGTTCTTACGCATATATATTCAGTTCTTACACATATATATTCCGTTCTTACACATATATATTCCGTTCTTACACATATATATTCCGTTCTTACACATATATATTCCATTATTACACATATATATTCCGTTCTTACACATATATATTCAGTTCTTACACATATATATTCACTTCTTGCACATATATATTCAGTTCTTACACATATATATTCCGTTCTTTACACTTACAGTATCAGTTATTACGCATATATATTCAGTTCTTAAACATATATATTCAGTTCTTACACATATATATTCAGTTCTTACACATATATATTCCGTTTTTACACATATATATTCCGTTCTTACACATATATATTCAGTTCTTACACATATATATTCCGTTCTTACACGTACATATTCCGTTCTTACACATATATATTCCGTTCTTACACATATATATTCCGTTCTTACATATATATATTCCGTTCTTACACGTACATATTCCGTTCTTACACATATATATTCCGTTCTTACACATATATATTCCGTTCTTACGCATATATATTCAGTTCTTACACATATATATTCAGTTCTTACGCATATATATTCAGTTCTTACGCATATATATTCAGTTCTTACGCATATATATTCAATTCTTACAGATATATATTCCGTACTTACACATATATATTCATTTCTTACACATATATGTTCAGTTCTTACACATATATATTCCGTTCTTATACATGTATATTCCGTTCTTACACATATATATTCCGTTCTTACACGTACATTTTCCATTCTTACACATATATATTCCGTTCTTACACATACATATTCCGTTCTTAAACATATCTATTCCGTTCTTACACACATATATTCCGTTCTTACACATATATATACAGTTCTTACACATATATATTCAATTCTTACACACATATATTCAGTTCTTACACATATACATTCAGTTCTTACACATATATACACATATATATTCCGTTCTTATACATATATTCCGTTCTTACACGTACATATTCCGTTCTTACACATATATATTCCGTTCTTACACGTATATATTCCGTTCTTACACATATATATTCCGTTCTTACACGTATATATTCCATTCTTACACATATATTCCGTTCTTACGCATATATATTCCGTTCTTTCGCATATATATTCAGTTTTACGCATATATATTCCGTTCTTTCGCATATATATTCAGTTTTACGCATGTATATTCAGTTCTTACGCATATATATTCAGTTCTTACACATATATATTCAGTATTTACGCATATATGGGCAGCTCTTACACATATATATTCAGTTCTTACACATATATATTCCGTTCTTACTCATATATATATTCTGTTTTTACACATATATATTTAGTTCTTACACATATATATTCCGTTCTTACACGTACATATTCCGTTCTTACACATATATATTCCGTTCTTACACGTATATATTCCGTTCTTACACATATATATTCCGTTCTTACACGTATATATTCCATTCTTACACATATATTCCGTTCTTACGCATATATATTCCGTTCTTTCGCATATATATTCAGTTTTACGCATATATATTCCGTTCTTTCGCATATATATTCAGTTTTACGCATGTATATTCAGTTCTTACGCATATATATTCAGTTCTTACACATATATATTCAGTATTTACGCATATATGGGCAGCTCTTACACATATATATTCAGTTCTTACACATATATATTCCGTTCTTACTCATATATATATTCTGTTTTTACACATATATATTTAGTTCTTACACATATATATTCAGTTTTTACGCGTATATATTCCGTTCTTACACATATATATTCCGTTCTTACGCATATATATTTTCACATATATTCCGTTCTTACACATATATATTCAGTTCTTACACATATATATTCTGTTTTTACAAATATATATTCAGTTCTTACACATATATATTCAGTTCTTACGCATATATATTCCGTTCTTACACATATATATTCCGTTATTACGCATATATATTCTTACACATATATTCCGTTATTACACACATATTCCATTCTTACGCATATATATTCAGTTCTTAGGCATATATATTCCGTTCTTACGCATATATATTCAGTTCTTACGCATATATATTCAGTTCTTACGCATATATATTCAGTTCTTACGCATATATATTCAGTTCTAACACATATATATTCAGTTCTTACACATATATAGTCAGTTCTTACACATATATATTTCGTTCTTAAACATATATACTCCGTTCTTACACATATATATTCCGTTTTTACCCATATATATTCCTTTCTTACACATATATATTCACTTCTTACACATATATATTCAGTTCTTACACATATATATTCCGTTCTCACACATATATACACATATATATCCCATTCTTACACATATATATTCTGTTCTTACACGTACATATTCTCCGTTCTTACAAATATATATTCCATTCTTACACATATATATTCCGTTCTTACGCATATATATTCAGTTCTTACGCATATATATTCAGTTCTTACGCATATATATTCAGTTCTTACACATATATATTCCGTTCTTACACATATATATTCCGTTCTTACACATATATATTCCGTTCTTACACATATATATTCCATTATTACACATATATATTCCGTTCTTACACATATATATTCAGTTCTTACACATATATATTCACTTCTTGCACATATATATTCAGTTCTTACACATATATATTCCGTTCTTACACTTACAGTATCAGTTATTACGCATATATATTCAGTTCTTAAACATATATATTCAGTTCTTACACATATATATTCAGTTCTTACACATATATATTCCGTTTTTACACATATATATTCCGTTCTTACACATATATATTCAGTTCTTACACATATATATTCCGTTCTTACACGTACATATTCCGTTCTTACACATATATATTCCGTTCTTACACATATATATTCCGTTCTTACATATATATATTCCGTTCTTACACGTACATATTCCGTTCTTACACATATATATTCCGTTCTTACACATATATATTCCGTTCTTACGCATATATATTCAGTTCTTACACATATATATTCAGTTCTTACGCATATATATTCAGTTCTTACGCATATATATTCAGTTCTTACGCATATATATTCAATTCTTACAGATATATATTCCGTACTTACACATATATATTCATTTCTTACACATATATGTTCAGTTCTTACACATATATATTCCGTTCTTATACATGTATATTCCGTTCTTACACATATATATTCCGTTCATACACGTACATATTCCATTCTTACACATATATATTCCGTTCTTACACATACATATTCCGTTCTTAAACATATCTATTCCGTTCTTACACACATATATTCCGTTCTTACACATATATATACAGTTCTTACACATATATATTCAATTCTTACACACATATATTCAGTTCTTACACATATACATTCAGTTCTTACACATATATACACATATATATTCCGTTCTTATACATATATTCCGTTCTTACACGTACATATTCCGTTCTTACACATATATATTCCGTTCTTACACATATATATTCCGTTTTTACGCATATATATTCAGTTCTTAAACATATATATTCAGTTCTTACGCATATATATTCAGTTCTTACGCATATATATTCAGTTCTTACACATATATATTCCATACTTACACAAATATATTCCGTTCTTACACATATATATTCAGTTCTTACACATATATATTCACTTCCTAGACATATATATTCCGTTCTTACACATATATATTCCGTTCTTACACTTACAGTATCAGTTATTACGCATATATAAGTTCTTACACATATATATTCAGTTCTTACACATATATATTCAGTTCTTACACATATATATTCCGTTTTTACACATATATATTCCGTTCTTACACATATATATTCAGTTCTTACACATATATATTCCGTTCTTACACGTACATATTCCGTTCTTACATATATATATTCCGTTCTTACACATATATATTCCGTTCTTACATATATATATTCCGTTCTTACACGTACATATTTCGTTCTTACACATATATATTCCGTTCTTACACATATATATTCCGTTCTTACGCATATATATTCAGTTCTTACACATATATATTCAGTTCTTACGCATATATATTCAGTTCTTACGCATATATATTCAATTCTTACAGATATATTTTCCGTACTTACAAATGTATATTCCGTTCTTACACATATATATTCCGTTTTTACACATATATATTCCATTCTTACACATATATATTCCGTTCTTACACATATGTATTCAGTTCTTACACATATATATTCGCTTCTTACACATATATATTCAGTTCTTACACATATATATTCCGTTCTTATACATATATATTCCGTTCTTACACATGAATATTCCGTTCTTACACGTACATATTCCATTCTTACACGTATATATTCCGTTCTTACGCATATATATTCCGTTCTTACGCATATATATTCAGTTCTAACGCATATATATTCAGTTCTTACACATATATATTCAGTTCTTACAGATATATATTCAGTTCTTACGCATATATATTCAGTTATTACGCATATATATTCAGTTCTTACGCATATATATTCATTTCTTACACATATATGTTCAGTTCTTACACATATATATTCCGTTCTTATACATATATATTCCGTTCTTACACATATATATTCCGTTCTTACACGTACATATTCCATTCTTACACATATATATTCAGTTCTTACACATACATATTCAGTTCTTAAACATATATATTCCGTTCTTACACACATATATTCCGTTCTTACACATATGTATTCAGTTCTTACACATATATATTCACTTCTTACCCATATATATTCAGTTCTTACACATATATATTCCGTTCTTACACATATATATTCCGTTCTTACACATATATATTCCGTTCTTACACGTACATATTCGCCGTTCTTACACATATATATTCCGTTCTTACACATATATATTCCGTTCTTACGCATATATATTCAGTTCTTACGCATATATATTCAGTTCTTACACATATATATTCAGTTCTTACAGATATATATTCAGTTCTTACGCATATATATTCAGTTCTTACGCATATATATTCAGTTTTTACGCATATATATTCATTTCTTACACATATATGTTCAGTTCTTACACATATATATTCCGTTCTTACACGTACATATTCCGTTCTTACACATATATATTCCGTTCTTACACATATATATTCAGGTTTTACACATAAATATTCACTTCTTTCACATATATAATCAGTTCTTACACATATATATTCCCTTCTTACACATATATACAAATATATATTCCGTTCTTACACATATATATTCAGTTCTTACACATATATATTCAGTTCTTACGCATATATATTCCGTTCTTACACATATATATTCCGTTCTTACGCATATATATTCTTACACATATATTCCGTTCTTACACATATATTCCGTTCTTACACATATATATATTCCGTTCTGACACGTATATATTCCGTTCTTACACATATTTATTCCGTTGTTACACATATATATTCCGTTCTTAGGCCTATATATTCAGTTCTTACACATATATATTCAGTTCTTACAAATATATATATTCAGTTCTTACACATATATATTCAGTTCTTACACATATATATTCCGTTCTTACACATATGTATTCCGTTTTTACACATATAAATTCCGTTCTTACACATATATATGCAGTTCTTACAAATATATATTCAGTTCTTACACATATATATTCAGTTCTTACACATATATATTCAGTTCTTACACATATATATTCCGTTTTTACACATATATATTCCGTTCTTACACATATATAATCCGTTCTTACACATATATATTCCGTTCTTACACGTATATATTCCGTTCTTACACGTATATATTCCGTTCTTACACGTATATATTCCATTCTTACACATATATTCCGTTCTTACGCATATATATTCCGTTCTTTCTCATATATATTCAGTTTTACGCATATATATTCAGTTCTTACGCATATATATTCCGTTCTAACGCATATATATTCAGTTCTTCCACATATATATTCAGTTCTTACACATATATATTCACTTCTTACACATATATATTCACTTCTTACACATATATATTCAGTTCTTACACATATATATTCCGTTCTCACACATATATACACATATATTTCCCATTCTTACACATATATATTCTGTTCTTACACGTACATATTCTCCGTTCTTACAAATATATATTCCATTCTTACACATGAATATTCCGTTTTTACACATATATATTCCGTTCTTACGCATATATATTCCGTTCTTACTCATATATATTCAGTTCTTACGTATATATATTTAGTTCTTACACATATATATTCAGTTCTTACAGATATATATTCAGTTCTT
>JAWPHD010023533.1:0-10000 GCA_037043455.1 Cyrtodaria siliqua | reverse complement strand
TCTCTGTCTAGCTCTCTGTCTGGCCTGTCTGGCTCTCTATCTGGCTCTCTGTCTGGCTCTCTGTTTGTCTGTCTGTCTTTCTGTCTCTCTGGCCTGTCAGTCTGGCATGTCTGTCTGTCTGTCTGTCTGTCTGTCTGTCTGTCAGTCTGTCTGTCTGTCTGTCTGTCTCTCTCTCTGTATGTCTGTCTGTCTGTCTGTCTGGCTCTCTGCCTGACATGTCTGGGTCTCTGTCTGTCTGTCTGCCTGTCTGTCTGTCTGTCTGTCTGTCTGGGTCCCTGTATGTCTCTCTGTCTGGCCTGTCTGGCTGTCTATCTGTCTGTCTGTATGTCTGTCTTTCTGTCTGGCTGGCTCTCTGCCTGGCCTGTCTGGGTCTCTGACTGTCAGTCTGTCTGTATGTCTGTCTGTCTGTCTGTCTGTCTGTCTGTCTGTCTGTCTGTCTGTCTATCTGTCTGTCTGTCTGTCTATCTATGTCTGGGTCTCTGTCTGGGTCTCTGACAGACAGACAGACAGACAGAGACCCAGACAGAGACCCAGACAGAGACCAAGACAGGCCATACAGAGACTAAGATAGACAGACAGACAGACAGACAGACAGAGAGCCAGACAGAGACCCAGACATGTCAGACAGAGAGCCAGACAGACAGCCAGACAGACATGCCAGAAAGACAGACATGCCAGAAAGACAGGCCAGAGAGACAGAGAGACAGACAGACAGACAGGCCAGACAGAGACCTAGAACGAGACCCAGACAGAGACCGAGACAGGTCAGACAGAGAGCTAGACAGAGACCCAGAAAGACAGACAGACAGACAGACAGACAGACAGAGAGCCAGACAGAGACCCAGAAAGACAGACAGACATACAGAGAGCCAGACAGAGACCCAGACAGAGAGCCAGACTGGCCAGACAGAGAGCCAGCCAGCCAGACAGACAGACAGACAGAAAGACAGACAGACAGACAGACAGACAAGACAGACAGACAGACAGACAGACAGACAGACAGACAGACAGACAGACAGACAGACAGACAGACAGACAGACAGACAGGCCAGACAGAAAGACAGACAGACAGACAGACAGACAAGACAGACAGACAGACAGACAGACAGACAGACAGACAGACAGACAGACAGACAGACAGACAGACAGACAGACAGACAGACACGCCAGACAGACAGGCCAGACAGACAGGCCAGACAGATAGACAGACAAACAGACAGGCAGACAGGCCAGACAGAGAGCCAGAACGAGACCCAGACAGAGACCCGGACAGGTCAGACAGAGAGCTAGACAGAGACCCAGAAAGACAGACAGACAGACAGACAGAGAGCCAGACACAGAAACAGACAGGTCAGACAGATAGTCAGACAGAGACCCAGAAAGACAAACAGACATACAGAGAGCCAGACATAGACCCAGACAGAGAGCCAGACAGACAGACAGACATATAGCCATACAGAGACCCAGACAGGCCAGGCAGGCCAGGCAGGCCAGGCAGGCCAGACAGACAGCCAGACAGACAGACAGACAGACAGACAGACAGACAGACAGACAGACAGACAGACAGACAGACAGACAGACAGACAGACAGACAGACAGACAGACAGACAGACAGACAGACAGACAGACAGACAGACAGACAGACAGACAGACAGACAGACAGACAGACAGACAGACAGACAGAGACCCAGACAGAGAGCTCGACAGGCCAGACAGAGAGCCAGACAGAGACCCAGACATACAGACATACAGCCAGACAGACAGACAGACAGACAGACAGACAGACAAGCCAGACTGACAGGCCAGACAGAAAGACAGACAGACAGACAGACAGACAAGACAGACAGACAGACAGACAGACAGACAGACAGACAGACAGACAGACAGACAGACAGACAGACAGACAGACAGACAGACAGACATAAAGACAGACAGACAGACAGACAGGCCAGACAGAGAACCAGAAAGAGACCAAGACAGGCCAGACAGAGAGCCAGACAGAGACCCAGACAGACAGACAGACAGACAAACAGACAGACAGAGAACCAGACAGAGACCCAGACAGAGACCAAGACAGGCCAGGCAGAGACCCAGACAGACAGCCAGACAGACATGCCAGACAGACAGACATGCCAGACAGACAGGCGAGACAGACATACAGACAAACAGACAGACAGACAGACAGACAGAGAGCCTGACAGGCTAGACAGACAGGCAGACAGTCAGACAGACAGACAGACAGACAGACAGACAGGCCAGACAGAGTGCCAGACAGAGAGCCAGACAGAGAGCCAGACATGCCAGACAGAGACCCAGACAGGCCAGCCAGACAGCCAGACAGCCAGACAGACAGACAGACAGCCAGACAGACAGACAGACAGACAGACAGACAGACATACAGACAGACAGACAGACAGACAGACAGAGGGCCAGACAGACAGACAGAGGGCCAGACAGAGGGCCAGACAGAGGGACAGACAGAGAGCAAGACAGGCCAGACAGAGACCCAGACAGACAGACAGACAGAGACCCAGACAGACAGACAGACTGGCCAGACAGGCCAGACAGACAGACAGACAGACAGACAGACAGACAGACAGACAGACAGACAGACAGACAGACAGACAGACAGACAGACAGACAGACAGACAGACAGACAGACAACAGGCAGACAGACAGACAGAGAGCTAGACAGCCAGACAGACAGTCAGACAGACAGACAGGCCAGACAGAGTGCGTGACAGAGAGCCAGACAGACAGACAGACAGACAGAGAGCCAGACAGGTTAGACAGAGACCCAGACAGAGAGCCAGACAGAGACCCAGACAGACAGACAGACAGACAGACAGACAGACAGACAGACAGACAGACAGACAGAGAGCTAGACAACCAGACAGACAGTCTGACAGACAGACAGACAGACAGAGTGCCAGACAGAGAGCCAGACAGACAGACAGACAGAGAGCCAGACAGACAGACAGACAGAGAGCCAGACAGGTTAGACAGAGACCTAGACATAGAGCCAGACAGAGACCCAGACAGACAGACAGACAGACAGAGGGCCAGACAGAGAGCAAGACAGGCCAGATAGAGACCCAGACAGGCCAGACTGACAGGCCAGACTGACAGACAGACAGACAGACAGGACAGACAGACAGACAGACAGACAGACATTAAGACAGACAGACAGACAGACAGACAGACAGACAGACAGACAGAGGGCCAGACAGAGGGCCAGACAGAGGGCAAGACTGGCCAGACAAAGACCCAGACAGACAGACAGACAGACAGGCCAGACAGGCCAGACAGACAGACAGACAGAGAGCTAGACAGCTATACAGCCAGTCAGACAGACAGACAGGCCAGACAGAGTGCCAGACAGAGACCCAGACAGAGAGCCAGACAGGCCAGACAGAGACCCAGACAGGCCAGACAGACAGACAGGCCAGACAGACAGACAGACAGACAGACAGACAGACAGACAGACAGAGATCTAGACAGCCAGACAGACAGTCAGACAGACAGACAGGCCAGACAGTGTGCCAGACAGAGAGCCAGACAGAGAGCAAGACAGGCCAGACAGAGACCCAGAAAGAGACCCAGACAGACAGACAGAAAGACATACAGACAGAGGGCCAGACAGACAGACAGAGGGCCAGACAGACAGACAGAGGGCCAGACAGAGGGCCAGACAGAGGGTCAAACAGAGAGCAAGACAGGCCAGACAGAGACCCAGACAGACAGACAGACAAACTGACAGACAGGCCAGACAGGCCAGACAGACAGACAGACAGACAGACAGACAGACAGGCCAGAGAGACAGAAAGACAGACAGAACAGAGGGCCAGACAGAGAGCAAGACAGGCCAGACAGAGACCCAGACAGACAGACAGACAGAGGGCCAGACAGGCCAGACAGAGAGACAGACAGGCCAGACAGAGAGACAGACAGACAGACAGACAGACAGACAGACAGACAGACAGAGAGCTAGACAGCCAGACAGCCAGTCAGACAGACAGACAGGCCAGACAGAGTGCCAGACAGAGAGCCAGACAGGCCAGACAGAGACCCAGACTGGCCAGACAGACAAACAGACAGGCCAGACAGACAGACAGACAGAGGGCCAGACAGAGGGCCAGACAGAGAGCAAGTCAGGCCAGACAGAGACCCAGACAGGCCAGACTGACACTCCAGACTGACAGACAGACAGACAGACAGGACAGACAGCCAGCCAGACAGCCAGACAGACAGACAGACAGACAGACAGACAGACAGACAGACAGACAGACAGACAGACAGACAGACAGACAGACAGACAGACAGACAGAGGGCCAGACAGAGGGCCAGACAGAGAGCAAGACAGGACAGACAGAGACCCAGACAGACAGACAGACAGACAGACAGACAGACAGACAGACAGACAGACGAGCCAGACAGGCCAGACAGGCCAGACAGACAGACAGACAGTGAGCTAGACAGCCAGACAGACAGTCAGACAGACAGACATACAGGCCAGACAGAGTGCCAGACAGAGAGCCAGACAGAGACCCAGACAGACAGACAGACAGACAGACAGACAGACAGACAGACAGACAGACAGACAGACAGACAGACAGACAGACAGACAGACAGACAGACAGACAGACAGACAGACAGACAGACAGACAGACAGACAGACAGACAGACAGACAGACAGACAGACAGACAGACAGAGGGTCATACAGAGGGCCAGACAGAGAGCAAAACAGACCAGACAGAGAGCCAGACATGCCAGACAGAGACCCAGACATGCCAGCCAGCCAGCCAGCCAGCCAGCCAGCCAGCCAGCAAGCCAGCCAGACAGACAGACAGACAGACAGACAGACAGAGGGCCAGACAGAGGGCCAGACAGAGGGCCAGACACAGAACCAGACATGCCAGACAGAGACCCAGACAGGCCAGACAGACAGACAGACAGACAGACATAGGGCCAGACATAGACCCATACAGGCCAGACAGAGAGACACAGACAGCCAGACAGACAGACAGACAGACAGAGGGCCAGAAAGAGAGCAAGACAGGCCAGACAGAGGGCCAGACGGAGGGCCAGACAGAGAGCAAGACAGGCCAGACAGAGACCCAGACAGACAGACAGACAGACAGACAGGCCAGACAGGCCAGACAGACAGACAGACAGACAGACAGACAGAGAGCTAGACAGCCAGACAGCCAGTCAGACAGACAGACAGGCCAGACAGAGTGCCAGACAGAGAGCCAGACAGAGAGCCAGACAGGCCAGACAGAGACCCAGACAGGCCAGACAGACAGACTGGCCAGACAGCCAGCCAGCCAGACAGCCAGACAGACAGACAGACAGACAGACAGACAGACAGACAGACAGACAGACAGACAGACAGACAGGCAGGCAGACAGACAGACAGACAGACAGACAGACAGGCCAGACAGAGTGACAGACAGAGAGCCAGACAGAGAGCCAGACATGCCAGACAGAGACCCAGACAGGCCAGACAGACAGACAGACAGACAGACAGACAGACAGACAGACAAACCTGACCCCGGATATTGTCCCGTAATACAATCCCAAACATATATCTAATGTAGAACCCTGACTATGTTCTCACAAACAGTCTATCAGACAGAGAGCCAGACGGAGAGCCAGACAGGCCAGACAGAGATCCAGACAGGCCAGACAGTGAGACAGAGCGACAGACAGACAGACAGACAGACAGACAGACAGACAGACAGACAGACAGACAGACAGACAGACAGACAGACAGACAGAGGGCCAGACAGAGGGCCAGACAGAGAGCCAGACAGGCCAGACAGAGACCCAGACAGGCCAGACAGAGAGACAGAGAGACAGACATAGAGACAGACAGACAGACAGACAGACAGAGGGCCAGACAGAGGGCCAGACAGAGGGCCAGACAGAGAGCAAGACAGGCCAGACAGAGACCCAGACAGACAGACAGACAGACAGACAGGCCATACAGGCCAGACAGACAGACAGACAGACAGACAGACAGACAGACAGACAGACAGACAGACAGAGAGCTAGACAGATAGACAGACAGTCAGACAGACAGACAGGCCAGACAGAGTGCCAGACAGAGAGCCAGACAGGCCAGACAGGACAGGCCAGACAGACAGACAGACAGACAGACAGACAGACAGACAGACAGAGGGCCAGACAGAGGGCTAGACAGAGGTCCAGACAGAGAGCAAGACAGGCCAGACAGAAACCCAGACAGACAGACAGACAGACAGACAGACAGACAGAGGGCCAGACAGAGGGCCAGACAGGGAGCAAGACAGGCCAGACAGAGACCCAGACAGACAGACAGACAGACAGACAGACAGAGTGCCAGACAGAGAGCCAGATAGACAGACAGACAGAGAACCAGACAGACAGACAGAGAGCCAGACAGGTTAGACAGAGACCCAGACAGAGAGCCAGACAGAGACCCAGACAGACAGACAGACAGACAGACAGACAGACAGACAGACAGACAGACAGACAGACAGACAGACAGACAGACAGACAGACAGACAGACAGACAGACAGATAGACAGACAGACAGACAGACAGACACAGACAGACAAGCACATGTAGAAACTTGACCCTGGATATTGTCCCTTAATACAAGCCCATTCGTGTACCTAATACCTGACCGTGGATATTTCCCCTTAATACAAGCCCGTATATACGATTTATGTACAAACCTGAATCTGACTTTTGTTCCATTATACAAGCACATACATACACATTATGTACAAACCTGGCCCCGACTATTTCCCTTAATACAACCCTATGCATGAATCTAATGTACAAACCTGATCTGGATTTAAGCCCATACATATTACTTATGTACACTGCTGGCCCTGACTATTGTCCCGTAGTACAAGCCCATGCATATACATAATGTACAAACCGGAACCTATATATTGTCCTTTAATTCACGCCCATATATATACCTTATGTACAAACCTGACTCTAACTATTGTCACATAATACAAGCCCATACATATACATAATGTACACACCTGACCCTAGATATTCTCCTTTAATACAGGCCCATATTTATATACTTTATGTACAAACCTGACCCTGGATATTGTTTCTAAATTAAAGACCATACATATTAGGTATGTACAAACCTGACCCCGGATATTGTCCCGAAATACAATCCCAAACATATATCTAATGTAGAACCCTGACTATGCAAGACAGGCCAGACAGAGACCCAGACAGACAGACAGGCCAGACAGGCCAGACAGGCCAGACAGACATACAGACAGACAGACAGACAGACAGACAGACAGACAGACAGACAGACAGACAGAGAGCTAGACAGCTAGACAGACAGGCCAGACAGAGTGCCGGACAGAGAGCCAGACAGGCCAGACAGAGACCCAGACACGCCAGACAGACAAACAGACAGGCCAGACAGACAGACAGAGGGCCAGACAGAGGGCCAGACAGAGAGCAAGACAGGCCAGACAGAGACCCAGACAGACAGACAGACAGACAGACAGACAGAGGGCCAGACAGAGGGCCAGACAGAGGGCCATACAGAGGGCCAGACAGAGAGCAAGACAGGCCAGACAGAGACACAGACAGACAGACAGACAGACAGGCCAGACTGACAGACAGACAGACAGACAGAGAGCTAGACAGCCAGACAGACAGTCAGACAGACAGACAGACAGGCCAGACAGAGTGCCAGACAGAGAGCCAGACAGAGAGCCAGACAGGCCAGACAGAGACCCAGACAGGCCAGACAGACAGACAAGCCAGACAGACAGACAGACAGACAGACAGACAGACAGACAGACAGACAGACAGACAGACAGACAGACAGACAGACAGTGGGCCAGACAGAGGGCCAGACGGAGGGCCAGACAGAGAGCCAGACATGCCAGACAGAGACCCAGACAGACAGACAGACAGACAGACAGGCCAGACAGGCCAGACAGACAGACAGACAGACAGACAGACAGACAGACAGACAGACAGACAGACAGACAGACAGACAGACAGACAGACAGACAGATAGACAGACAGACAGACAGACAGACAGAGGGCCAGACAGAGGGCCAGACAGAGGGCCAGACAGAGAGCAAGACAGGCCAGACAGAGACCCAGACAGACAGACAGACAGACAGACAGACAGACAGACAGACAGACAGACAGACAGACAGACAGGCAGACAGACAGACATACAGACAGACAGACAGTCAGACAGACAGACAGACAGACAGACAGACAGACAGACAGACAGACAGACAGACAGACAGACAGACAGAGGGCCAGACAGAGGGCCAGACAGAGGGCCAGACAGAGGGCCAGACAGAGAGCAAGACAGGCCAGACAGAGACCCAGACAGACAGACAGACAGACAGACAGACAGACAGACAGACAGACAGACAGACAGGCAGACAGACAGACATACAGACAGACAGACAGTCAGACAGACAGACAGTCAAACAGGCCAGACAGAGTGCCGGACAGAGAGCCAGACAGGCCAGACAGAGACCCAGACAAGCCAGACAGACAAACAGACAGGCCAGACAGACAGACAGAGGGCCAGACAGAGGGCCAGACAGAGAGCAAGACAGGCCAGACAGAGAACCAGACAGACAGACAGACATACACTCAGAGGGCCAGACAGAGTGCCATACAGAGGGCCAGACAGAGAGCAAGACAGGCCAGACAGAGACCCAGACAGACAGACAGACAGACAGACAGACAGGCCAGACAGGCCAGACAGACAGACAGACAGACAGACAGACAGACAGACAGAGAGCTAGACAGCCAGACAGACAGTCAGACAGACAGACAGACAGGCCAGACAGAGTGCCAGACAGAGAGCCAGACAGAGAGCCAGACAGGCCAGACAGAGACCCAGACAGGCCAGACAGGCCAGACAGGCCAGACAGACAGACAGACAGGCCAGACAGACAGACAGACAGACAGACAGACAGACAGACAGACAGACAGACAGACAGACAGACAGACAGACAGACAGAGAGCAAGACAGGCCAGACAGAGACCCAGACAGACAGACAGACAGACAGACAGGCCAGACAGGCCAGACCAGACAGACAGACAGACAGGTCCGAAAGGGAATTTCATAGTCCGAAACTAAAGAACCGACTTGTTGGAAAAGAAAGTAGTTGGCAAGTTTTACAAAACAATTTATCATTTTCATGGCTTAGCCACGGGCGCCCACTGAACCAATTGTTTTGCAAACAACTTACTCTTTTTCTTCATACTCAGGGTTCTCCCTAGAAATTTCTGAAGGCATGTTGTTTTTATTTTTCCACTTGGGGCAATTAATGATAGGGTAATCACCAGGCCGAGAATCATTCTTTTATAATTAAGATTCTGCAGGGTTGGAACTTGTCTTTATCACTTTTTACACATGAACATCATTTAATATATATTGCACTTTCAAATAATTTAAAATTAAATTTTATTATATCCCACTGTGATAATTTAAGTTTATTAGGCGCATGTACCTTACATCCCCCTCATCCCCACCCTCAAACCCCCTACCAACTTAAATTTCATTTTAAAGTTGTAAAAGTCTATTTAAAGCATCTATAAGGCACTACAATGTTGCTTAAATATTGTAAAAACAATGCCAGTCAAGCAAATGGATTTCTTAAAATAATATATCAATAACTTCCTTTCCAAAGTACCATTTCCCCATTGTCCTATAATTAAAAGTAATAAAGCCTATTAACAACAACCCATAAGAGATCCTATAATAATTGGTACATTGAAATACAAAGGGTACTTCATCTGTTTCAGAACGAATTTTGTCCGAAATACATACCGACGCATTTGTTTTGTTATATTTTTATTGAAACAAAGTTATGCCATTTATGTGAAGAAGCCTGCCAATACGTTTCTTATGGCAATATTATCATTGGAAACTGATTCATGTATGGGCGTGTATTACGGGAACAAAGTCAGGGTTCTACATTAGATATA
>JAWPHD010023532.1:0-21868 GCA_037043455.1 Cyrtodaria siliqua | reverse complement strand
CCGATTAACACAGTCCTAGTTTTTTACGGTGTAGGAATCTTCCTACCGTCATGGCCAAGGGAGGTAATTCTGTAGTAAGACAGGCGATCAAAACATATGCTATACAATTGTTGTGCCTCGAGTTCTTAAATAACCATAGTTTCAAATTAAAAACTAGGGCCTCTTGTATAAATTGTTAGCATGGGTCAGGGGTTTAAGTTTCTGTTGTGGATGGTGTTTTGTGGGGTTTCTTGCAATGTTTTAAAAGAGGTAGTGATGGGAATTTTATGATGACAACTCTTGATATAAGAGCCGTTTTAGCCAGTAGAGCCTCCACTGGCCCTGTTGGGCCTTTTGTTCCTGGGTAGAACCGGTACTGTATACATCCCACAATTCGTAAAAATCTACACTTTCTCACTTGACAAATCGAGCTCCCAGTGTGGGAATCGAACAAGCAATGGTTATATATTCTCAACACAATATCTTTTTAAACGTTTTTTATTGTCGAAATATCTGTTATACAATAACGCTAAAATAAGCTTTCCCATCGCTTTATGAAATTAAGACGGGACGACGTAATGATCATCCTCCAGAAAAACAGCTTACTCATATTGTTGCTTATACTGCCTATTGATGCAGACTTGTTGGTTGGAGATTAGATCATTGTGGGTATTTCTTTATTTACACTGTCCTGTTTTAATGGGATGAAGTAGGGTAAGTGTGAGGTTTGGTGCACCCTAGAACCGGTTTAAACCCCTGTGGCCTTTGTTGAAACTGACCGTTCCAAGGCGGTAGCCCTATTGTCAACCCTTTTGTGTATGTGATGTTTGCATTTTTTATTACTTTTGCCTTCTCGTTTGTCTGTTTGCGTGTTTGTTTTTGTTTTTTGTGGTTGACTGTCGTCCTTGAATGCTGCTTTCCCTGTCCGATACTTTTTATCTTTCTTCATTAGTTTTGTCTCACCAATACCCACGCTCACAAACAGACAAATACGATTGTGAAAGAAGATGGAGAAGCGATAGGTCTTAAAATAACATCGCAGCTTCCACGTTGGATGATCTCCGAACCGGATACGGCCTGAGTTATCAATTAATTTCAGTTATTGCCATAATTTATCAGGTGCTACCTAAGAAAAGATTCGAGAAAGGTAAAGATGTTCATAAGGCAGATTGTGTGACATAGATTGTGTGACATAGTAGAGGAATTAGAAAATATATCCAAGGACAATATTGGGGACTTACTGGTGCTTGACTTACATTCCGGCCATTGGAGACTCTCGTGTCAAAATGTTTTCAACAAATAGGTTAATTAGGTCATGCAAAGCAACATAACCAAGTCGCTTTTTAAACAGATAAGGCAGAATATGTTTTCTTTCCTCAGTGATCACCAACTTACAACATATCCTATACATTGATTTCTCTTCTCGCATATGTATGAATCGTATCAGGGGCATTTATGACGGATTAAGGTTCTCACCAGACCAGTTATTAAACTAAACTAAGACAAGATTAAAGACAAATACAAAACGCTTCCGTCCTAGTATAAGGATTAAGGTAGACGTCATCATAGGGACCACAGTCTGTATGGTCATAGCACAATCAAAGAGGAAAGTATAGTGGCGAACTGTAAGTGGGTCAACCACTAAACATACAGTGCATTGTAAAATGATAAGGTCATGACCCATCTTAAGTTTAATAAAGATTGTATAAAAGTGATTCTGACCAAGAATCGTTCGAAGTTTGTAAACCACATCAGTCCTTGTCACAGAAGAGTTCTTAAATCACTTTTATATTTTCAAAGTAGATCAGAGTTACGATAATAAAAAGTTGCAAGGGGTTTTGAAGTCTATTTTAACGGTAGCCCTGCTGGAGTAGCTTTTTAGTTATATTTGATATTAAAGTCCTCAACACGACTACAAGCTCTAGGAAAACGAATAATTTAAGAAACATGGACCCATAAGAAGCAGGATAATTAACAATACCAAAATTAAAATCATCTCTCTTCTCATAGATTGTACTAATTATTTTTCCATTTTTAATAGAAAGAAAGAAGCGACAGTATCAGAAATGTTAGCTTTGTTCAGTTGAAGTTCCTTAGGGTAGATAATATTAACCGTATTAGAAAATAAAGGTTTGTCAATGTTCAATGTGTCATCCAGATACAGAGAGGTGTCATTAAAGGCTTCAATTAATTCTGCCTTAGTTTCGGATGAAATAATCAACATGAAATCTCGTTCATAGAAATACAAGAACAAATCTGCGACAAGAGGTGTACAGTTCGTACCCATAGGGATTCTAACAATTTGTCTATAAACTGTATTTCCACACCTAACGAAAATATTATCTAATATGAACATGAGTGGCAAGTCCACACAGTTTAATTGCCTAGACTGCAATTAGTAAAATAATGCTTCAGTATTGTTACAGGCCTAATATGTATTTTTTTCTCCAGCGAAAGTCTTTAAATAAGAACGATAAGCTTGTCTTTAAAACGGTGATGTGGTAATGTTTTATATAGTGTAAAGAAGTCTTAAGTTCTTATAGGTTAAATTTGATGTTTATTGCAAATTCTATCAAGAACATCTCCTGAATTTTTAATAGACCATAATAAATGAAGCACAGATTTTTCATAAGCTTTAGCACAATATCAAAATATTTTTAAACGTGATCTTAACGGCATTGAGACACGAAGTTAAACGTTTGTAGATGTTTGTGGTGGTGTAGGCACTAGAAGTCGGCTTTTTTATGTAATTTAGGAATCCAGTACATAGTTGGCAGTTTGTTTTGCTTTTCGTCTACCCCAGCCTTGAATGTAGTGCACCAAGTGATAAGTGTGGAAACAACATCATCCTCAGTAGATTGAACTGGAGTATAGGAATTAATGCTACCGAGTTCTAGAGATAAAACATTAACGTAATGTAGGCGTCAAACAATAATTAAAATTATTAGCTGCTTTATTAGATTGAAATTACGAAAAGAAAACCTAAATATAAATATAAAAATTGAAAAGGAAAGTAGCATTCAAAGACGACAGTCAACCACAAACACACACAGAAACAAAGAACAACTTTAAAGATGAATAAAAGGCCAAATAAGACATCACAAACAGAAAAGGGTTGACAATAGCGCTACCACCTTGGAAAGGTCAGTGGCAAAAAATGCCGCTGGGAGTTTAAACCAGAGTCTAGGGTGCACCAAACCTCACGCTTACCCTACATAAGACTTTACGACATGCCTTAAATTCAAACTTCTTATTATGCTTGAAAACCATTAGGCATGATTAGCAAATACCTTGACACATTTTTGAAAGTCACCTGCAGAAGGATGAATATATGTATGACAGCATGAGTCATCATGCGAAACAAAAGCAGAATATTTGTTACATGACAGATCATTCGGTTACGATAGACGACTATAGAGATACTAAAGACGTACAATGAAACAGAGATGAATATGTGCCTTGTATCAAACACATTTTGTAATCTTTGTATAACTAAAAAGCTACTCCATCAGGATTACCGTTACCATAAACTTCGTAAAACCTTTGCAAAATTTTATTATCGTAACCCTGATCTTCTTTCCAAATATAAAAGTAATTTAAGAACTCTTCGGCGACAATGACTGTCACATCCTGACTTCTATGGTGATGTGATTTCCAAACTTCGTAAGATACTTGGTCATGATTACTTTCATACTATCTTTGTTAAACTTGGTAAACGTTTATCAAAAGAGGTTATGACCCTATCATTTTGCAACGCTGCATGCTTGGTGGTGGACCCATTTACAGTTCGCCACTATGCTTTCCTCTTTAATTGTGCGGCTGTGGACCCTATGATGACGTCTACCTAAAGCCTAAAAGGACGGTGACGTTTGATGTGTGTCTGCAACTCGTATCTTGTCGTGCCCTCAATAGCTTTCTCTTGTTGCTCTGGCTTCTGCAAAGTCATTGAGTACTTTTTTTGTGGATTTCTAGGCTATTTTTTTTTGTATTTATATATATACGAGCATCTTTGTGTTTTACTTATATTGCCTATTAATGCTGCCTTGTTGGTTAGAGAATAGTGGCGGGTATTTCTTTATTTACACTGTCCCGTTTTATTGGGATGACAGTGTTAGGTTTGGTGCACCCTAGAACCTGGTATAAACCCCCAGCGACATGTTTTGCCACTGACCGTTCCAAGGTGGAGCCCTATTGTCAACCCTTGTATGTTTGTGATGTCTTATTTTGCCTTTTATGTCATCAGGTAAACAATTTCGGACAGTTTAGCCGTCCTATGTTATGAGTTAGCAGTAAAACTAAAATGACAATGTTTATCTCAAATTGGATCGTCTGAATAAATGAGAGAAAAAATATGCGTGTCAATCCTAAGTAAGCAATGCATGTTTTTTTTCTAACATTCAAACTAACAGATACGTAAATAGGCGGCAACATATACGTAAATAGGCGGCAACATATACGTAAATAGGCGCCCCATATACGTAAATAGGCAGCAACAGATACGTAAATAGGCGGCAACATATACTTAAATAGGCGGAATTTAACACAATATGTACTGAGATCTGAGTATCAGGAAAATTGGGGGTAGGCTGATATTATTTCAATTAATAAAAATGGTTTATTTCTGTGGTGCAGCATATGTTCCTTTTATCTATCCTTGTAATTGTTTTTTGAATGCGTGTTTGTTGTCTGTATTCTGTGAATGCTACTTTTCCTGAATGACTTTATTATTACGTTTGATGTAATACTAATCTTGTGTGACTTCTGGGGAACCATCAATATGTAATGTCTTCCATATCTGTTTCTACTTTGACTCTGGTACTGGAACGTAAATCTATGGATTTTGATGTACTTAGAAACAGAAGTGACCGTAAATTATGTTTGAGAAATGCTTGATGATTTTACAACGTATATACGACGACAGTGTGTTATTGATTTTACCTTCTGACACTATAGAAACTTGATATACAATATCAATATGGTTGCTTTAAAATCTAATTGTAAAAAATCCGCCAGATTTCTCATGACACGCGTCATTAAACTGCTAAACATGAACACAATATGCAGATTGAGTGCTGGTTGTGTACTAGATATCGCCATTCAACAGATATCGCCATTCAACAGATATCGTCATTCACCGGATAGCGTCATTCACCAGATAGCGTCATTCACCAGGGCCCATATTCATAAAGAAATTTAAGTGGAACATATTACTTAAGTCAATTTTAAGGTTTTTTAGGTATTTTTATTTTTAAATATCCTGATTAACCTATCAGGAACAATACAAACCATTTAATATAAGATAAATATTCAGCTGTAGGTTTTATTTATCCATAACCTTATTAACTGTATTAAGAAAACGTCTTAAATCGATAGAAAATGGTGTTTGAAAAAACTGATACAATTTCACTTAATATATTGCTAAGAAACGTTATGAATATGGACCCAGATGTCGTCATTATCCAAAAAAACGCTTGATGTTGTGATTATCTTTCATCCCCACATTACAAATCACTAGATACTATCATCAGACGATTGGAGAAAAAAATAATATTTTAAAAGGTTTAACAAACACTATCAAACCAACCTGTTTACCTTTATAAATGCCGTTATAGACAAATCACAACCAGGAGAATCCCTCGCTACAAGTAAATTACATCCGATGGTTCAGTTGAAAAATCAGAATCAAAAATATTGTCTTTTATAATCATATTTAACAAATAATGTATTGTGCCGAGGTCCATATGCAAGTTTATGGACTGGACAGTCAGACCTAAAATGTTATATGGACCGAAGCAAAGCAACCTTTTTTATTTTGATTTTTCAACTGAACCATCGGATGTAGACATTCATAATAAAAGAGAAAGGGAAACAACTGTCTACAATTTAAATTGACTGGTGTGTACTCGGTATCTCCCTTAGCTTATGCAAGCTATCTTTTTTTTGGCATGTACAATTGATTCAATGGGTCAGATACTTAAAAAGGAAAGTTTAGTGCGCATGCGCATTAGCGCGGGATTCCCCTGGTTTTGATCTGTCTATAACGGTATGTATAAAGGTAAACAGGTTGGTTTGAGAGAGCTTGTTAAACTATTTATACTGTTTAATTAATAACTACACACGTTTTCGTCATTTTTATACAAATCGATACAAATTTGCGGTGAAGCTAGCCAAATGCGCCAAAAGGCGCAATTGGTTAGGGCGACATCCTCGTTCGTCCCGGAGGGAGAGAGTTCAAGTCCCACTTAAGACAGCATTTTTTAAAGCTAATTATGATAAAATGAACTTTATAAAATTCACTCGTTTTACCATAGTTCGGCCGTACCCATTTTCAGATGTAAGTTTCACAAACGTGAAATGTGAAACGTACATGCTGAAGATGTAAATGTTTATCAAACTGTCTACTTGAAAAAAGGTCTACTTCCGAAATATCGGAATATTCGAAATATCGGAATATTCGAAATATAAGTGAATTTTATACAATTTATATTATACTTCCTTGCTTACCTATGTTAAAATAGTTTTAAAAAAACTGTACGAAACTAATGAGGAAAACATCTGATTGGTTCATACCATTATGCATGTGAGTCTTTGAAAAAAACACGATCGGCAATGTTTAAAACGTTTTATTCAGACAAGTATTGGATATAAATACAGCATTTATAATGTACAATTGGCGTCGTCTTCATGATAAAAACATTTAACAGACGCGTAGCTGGCTATTTCCGGAAACGATATTTTACCTCCTCCTCATTCTCCGCTCAACCTGAAAGCAAATCAAAATATATGAAAAAAAAAACATGTTACAAATACTTCTGCATGTATAAGTTGTTCACTCGCACTCACATTAAGTGGTCGCCCCGCCTTAATTCCATTAAGCGATGGGAAAGCTTATATTAGCAGGATTTTATAACGGATATTTCGACAATAAAACACGTTTAAAAACATATTTTTGCTGACAAAATGCGATAACCTGTTTAAAATTACCTATTAAACATGTTAAATGTTTGGATTATACAATATGCAAAATGTTTAAGCCGAAATTAAGGTTTTATTTCATACCCCAGCCAACCCCGATTTCGCTTCTTTGAGAAGGGGTTTGATGGGGTATGAAAGTTAATACTCGGACCATGTAAAGTATACTGGTATTTGTATTTTCAGTTGAAAATTTCAGATGCTCTGCATTAAAATCAGTAACTGCATGATGCGCGGCCGATGAACAAAATGAGCATTAAATCGTTAATTGTATACATAATTGTATATGTAATTGTATATATAATTGTATAAGTAATTGTACATGTAATGGTATGAAAATAATTTTAGAAGGTAAAAGCCATATAAAACGTATGTTGGACTGTAACATATTTATTTCTCAACCGAATTTGTATTTACTACTACAACTTTTGTTTCCATCGATATACAGTTGTTTATGCATAGTAGTACCAAAACTGTGTATGCCAAAGCAGATAATCCAGAGCCTAAATCATTACACAGACTCTGCCTGAAGCAGAACTCTGGTGCACTTCTAAGAAACGCGTTCGTACACTGCTGACAAAAACAGAAAACGATGACATAAAGGAACGGGAAGTGATCTCGAAGAATTATGGTTGTAAATTCAAAAGTACGAAAACCATTACAAAACTGGAAAATAGTAAATCGAATCGAAATAATTATAGTTGTTTCCACAACTATTGCAATGTTTAAAGGGAATGTAGCGACACCGCCATACAGCTCTTTTATTGACATTTCTAAAAAACTTGCAAAAAGGTGAAAGAATTAACAAAATCAGATGATAAACAAAAAAGATATGTCTATTGGAAGGTTTACACTTTAAAATCCATGACGCCATCTCCAGTAATGCAAGCCGACATATTGAAACTGTGAAATTCACAAAGAAATTACTTTTAACAGTGTACACTAGTATAAAATAAGTTTACTTACACGACATTAGGATCTTACCTTATACTTATTATCAAAAGATTAAATGCTGTACATATTTTCGTACATATTCCGTGTACATCGTATAAGTTCATGGTTCGAATCTCAATGGGAGCTCGATTTGTACATGAGAAAGATTGACAGCCTGTCATACAGACTGACTGTCATACAGACTGACTGACTGACTGACTGACTGAGTTTTGATGGATGGATGGATTGATGGAACCTGAATTAAATAATTAACAACCAAACAATCATACAAGACATTCTTGTTATATTCTAATTACCTGTAACACACGCGTCCTTAGCATCATTTGCTACAAAACCGGTCTTGCATACACAAACAAGGTTGGTGGCATCACACACTACATTTGCGATACCTGCACAGGCCATTATTTCTGTTTCTGCTGTACATGTCATTGTGCCCTCTATAACTGAAATAAAAAACATAATTGCCCTGTTGATTTTCCGTATGTCTAGTTGTAGTGTTGTTCTTGCTTTAGCATAATATGACATATATTTCTTTTCTTGAATTAAACATGTATATATACGTATACATATATGATAACTTTAGCAAACAAACAGTTATACAACCAATTCATCTTCCATATTTGATCGGTTTATAAAGCACTCATCAGTCAGCATCAGGGTGACACAAGAAACACATACAACTGCAAGGATGCCACGTATGGAACGGGCACGACGACCCAACTAAATAGTATACACGTAGGTATAAAAGTCGCGCAGGAAATGTAGCATTCACATAACACAAACACGTCATTAGAAAACAGTACATTGTCTGGTGCATGTTAAATATCGACACAGACGATAGCTGTTGTATATTACAGAACGTCTGCTTAGCCGAAATGGTGGAAGTATACGTCATCATGTAAGGATATAAAGACACTTTAAAATCCATGACGCCATCTCCAGTAATGCAAGCCGACATATTGAAACTGTGAAATTCACAAAGAAATTACGTTTAACAGTGTACACTAGTATAAAATAAGTTTGCTTACACGACATAAGGATCATACCTTATACTTATTATCACAAGATTAAATGCAGTACACATTATCGTACATATTCCGTGTACATCGTATAAGTTCATGGTTCGAATCTCAATGGGAGCTCGATTTGTAAATGAGAAAGATTGACTGACTGTCATACAGACTGACTGTCATACAGACTGACTGACTGACTGACTGACTGACTGACTGGGTTTTGATGGATGGATGGATTGATGGAACCTGAATTAAATAATTAACAACCAAACAATCATACAAGACATTCTTGTTATATTCTGATTACCTGCAACACATGCGTCTCTATTAGCATTTGCTACAAAACCAGTCGCGCACACACAAATAAGGTTGGTGGCATCACACACTACATCTGCGATACCAAAACAGGCAGTTCCTACTGTTGCATCTGTACATGTCGCTGTGCCCTTTATAACTGAAATAAAAACATAATTGCCCTATTGATTTACCGTATGTCTAGTTGTAGTGTTATTCTTGTTTTGGCATAATATGACATATATTTGTTTTCTTGAATTAAACATGTATATATACGTATACATATATGATAGCATTAGCAAACAAACAGTTATACAACCAATTCATCTTCCATATTTGATCGGTTTATAAAGCACTCATCAGTCAGCATCAGGGTGACACAAGAAACACACACAACTGCAAAGTTGCCGCGCATGGAACGGGCACGAAGACCCTACTAAATATATACACGTAGGTATAAAAGTCGCGCAAGAAATGTAGCATTCACATAACACAAACACGTCATTAGAAAACAGTACATTGTCTGGTGCATGTTAAATATCGACAGAGACGATAGCTACCTTATACTTATTATCACAAGATTAAATGCTGTACACATTTTCGTACATATTTCGTGTACATCGTATAAGTTCATGGTTCGAATATCAATGGGAGCTCGATTTGTACATGAGAAAGATTGCCTGACGGTCATACAGACTGACTGTCATACAGACTTACTGACTGACTGACTGGGTTTTGATGGATGGATGGATTGATGGAACCTGAATTAAATAATTAACAATCAAACAATCATGCAAGACATTCTTGTTATATTCTAATTACCTGCAACACATGCGTCCCTATTAGCATTTGCTACAAAACCGGTCGCGCATACACAAGCAAGGTTGGTGGCATCACACACTACATTTGCGATACCTGCACAGGCAGTTCCTACTGTTGTTGCTGTACATGTCGTTGTGCCCTTTATAACTGAAATAGAAACATAATTGCCCTGTTGATTTACCGTATATCTAGTTGTAGTGTCGTTCTTGTTTTGGCATAATATGACATATATTTCTTTTCTTGAATTAAACATGTATACATACGTATACATATATGAGAACTTTAGCCAAAAAACAGTTATACAACCAATTCATCTTCCATATTTGATCGGTTTATAAAGCAGTCATCAGTCAGCATCAGGGTGACACAAGAAACACATACAGTTGCAAAGTTGCCATGCATGGAGCGGGCACGAAGACCCTACTAAATATTATACACGTAGGTATAAAGTCGCGCAGGAAATGTAGTATTCACATAACACAAACACGTCATTAGAAAACAGTACATTGTCTGGTGTATGTTAAATATCGACAGAGACGATAGCTATTGTATATTACAGAACGTCTGCTTAGCCGAAATGGTGGAAGTATACGTCATCATGTAAGGATATAAAGACACTTTAAAATCCATGACGTCATCTCCAGTAATGCAAGCTGACATGTTGAAACTGTGAAAATCACAAAGAAATTACTTTTAACAGTGTACACTAGTATAAAATAAGTTTGCTTACACGACATTAGGATCATACCTTATACTTATTATCACAAGATTAAATGCTGTACACATTATCGTACATATTCCGTGTACTTCGTATAAGTCCATGGTTCGAATCTCAATGGGAGCTCGATTTGTACATGAGAAAGATTGACTGACTGTCATACAGACTGACTGTCATACAGACTGACTGACTGACTGACTGACTGATTGGGTTTTGCTGGATGGATGGATTGATGGAACCTGAATTAAATAATTAACAACCAAACAATCATACAAGACATTCTTGTTATATTCTAATTACCTGCAACACATGCGTCCCTATTAGCATTTGCTACAAATCCGGTCGCGCATACACAAACAAGGTTGGTGGCATCACAAACTACATTTGCGATACCTGCACAGGCAGTTCCTACTGTTGTTGCTGTACATGTAGCTGTGCCCTTTATAACTGAAATAAAAACATAATTGCCCTATTGATTTACCGTATGTCTAGTTTTAGTGTTGTTCTTGCTTTGGCATAATATGTCATATATTTCTTTTCTTGAATTAAACATGTATATATACGTATACATATATGATAACATCAGCAAACAAACAGTTATACAACCAATTCATCTTCCATATTTGATCGGTTTATAAAGCACTCATCAGTCAGCATCAGGGTGACACAATAAACACATACAGCTGCAAAGTTGCCGCGCATGGAACGGGCACGAAGACCCTACTAAATATATACACGTAGGTATAAAAGTCGCGCAGGAAATGTAGCATTCACATAACACAAACACGTCATTAGAAAACAGTACATTGTCTGGTGCATGTTAAATATCGACACAGACGATAGCTGTTGTATATTACAGAACGTCTGCTTAGCCGAAATGGTGGAAGGATACGTCATGATGTAAGTATATAAAGACACTTTAAAATCCATGACGCCATCTCCAGTAATGCAAGCCAACATATTGAAACTGTGAAATTCTCAAAGAAATTACTTTTAACAGTGTACACTAGTATAAAATAAGTTTGCTTACACGACATTAGGATCATACCTTATACTTATTATCACAAGATTAAATGCAGTACACATTATCGTACATATTCCGTGTACATCGTATAAGTTCATGGTCCGAATCTCAATGGGAGCTCGATTTGTACATGAGAAAGATTGACTGACTGTCATACAGACTGACTGACTGACTGAATGACTGGGTTTTGATGGATGGATGGATTGATGGAACCTGAATTAAATAATTAACAACCAAACAATCATGCAAGACATTCTTGTTATATTCTAATTACCTGCAACACACGCGTCCTTATTAGCATTTGCTACAAAACCGGTTGCGCATACACAGACAAGGTTGGTGGCATCACACACTACATTTGCGATACCTGCACAGACAGTTCCTACTGTTGCTGCTGTACATGTCGTTGTGCCACTTATAACTGAAATAAAAACATAATTGCCCTATTGATTTACCGTATGTCTAGTTGTAGTGTTGTTCTTGTTTTGTCATAATATGACATATATTTCTTTTCTTGAATTAAACATGTATATCTACGTATACATATATGATAACTTTAGCCAAAAAAACAGTTATACAACCAATTCATCTTCCATATTTGATCGATTTATAAAGCAGTCATCAGTCAGCATCAGGGTGACACAGAAAACACAGACAGCTGCAAAGATGCCACGCATGGAACGGGCACGACGACGCTACTAAATATATACACGTAGGTATAAAAGTCGCGCAGGAAATGTAGCATTCACATAACACAAACACGTCATTAGAAAACAGTACATTGTCTGGTGCATGTTAAATATCGACACAGACGATAGCTATTGTATATTACAGAACGTGTGCTTAGCCGAAATGGTGGAAGTATACGTCATCATGTAAGGATATAAAGACACTTTATAATCCATGACGCCATCTCCAGTAATGCAAGCCGATATATTGAAACTGTGAAATTGACAAAGAAATGACTTTTAACAGTGTACACTAGTATAAAATAAGTCTGCTTATACGACATTAGGATCATACCTTAAACTTATTATCACAAGATTAAATGCAGTACACATTTTCGTACATATTCCGTGTACATCGTATAAGTTCATGGTTCGAATCTCAATGGGAGCTCGATTTGTACATGAGAAAGATTGACTGACTGTCATACAGACTGACTGTCATACTGACTGACTGGCTGACTGGGTTTTGATGGATGTATAGATTAATGGGACCTGAATTAAATAATTAACAACCAAACAATCATACAAGACATTCTTGTTATATTCTAATTACCTGCAACACATGCGTCCCTATTAGCATTTGCTACAAAACCGGTCGCGCATACACAAGCAAGGTTGGTGGCATCACACACTACATTTGCGATACCTGCACAGGCAGTTCCTACTGTTGTTGCTGTACATGTCGTTGTGCCCTTTATAACTGTAATAGAAACATAATTGCCCTGTTGATTTACCGTATATCTAGTTGTAGTGTTGTTCTTGTTTTGGCATAATATGACATATATTTCTTTTCTTGAATTAAACATGTATATATACGTATACATATATGATAACTTTAGCCAAAAAAACAGTTATACAACCAATTCATCTTCCATATTTGATCGGTTTATAAAGCAGTCATCAGTCAGCATCAGGGTGACACAAGAAACACATACAGCTGCAAAGTTGCCACGCATGGAGCGGGCACGAAGACCCTACTAAATATATACACGTAGGTATAAAAGTCGCGCTGGAAATGTAGCATTCACATAACACAAACACGTCATTAGAAAACAGTACATTGTCTGGTGCATGTTAAATATCGACAGAGACGATAGCTATTGTATATTACAGAACGTCTGCTTAGCCGAAATGGTGGAAGTATACGTCACCATGTAAGGATATAAAGACACTTTAAAATCCATGACGCCATCTCCAATAATGCAAACCGACATACTGAAACTGTGAAATTCACAAAGAAATTACTTTTAATAGTGTACACTAGTATACAATTAGTTTGCATACACGGCATTAGGATCATACCTTATACTTATTATCACAAGATTAAATGCAGTACACATTATCGTACATATTCCGTGTACATCGTATAAGTTCATGGTTCGAATCTTAATGGGAGCTCGATTTGTACATGAGAAAGATTGACTGACTGTCATACAGACTGACTGTCATACAGACTGACTGACTGACTGATTGACTGAAAGACTGACTGACTGACTGGCTGGGTTTTGATGAATGGATGGATTGATGGAACCTGAATTAAATAATTAACAACCAAACAATCATACAAGACATTCTTGTTATATTCTAATTACCTGCAACACACGCGTCCCTATTAGCATTTGCTACAAATCCGGTCGCGCATACACAAACAAGGTTGGTGGCATCACACACTACATTTGCCATACCTGCACAGGCAGTTCCTACTGTTGTTGCTGTACATGTCGTTGTGCCCTTTATAACTGAAATAAAAACATAATTGCCCTGTTGATTTACCGTATGTCTAGTTGTAGTGTTGATCTTGGTTTGGCATAATATGACATATATTTCTTGTCTTGAATTAAACATGTATATATAAGTATACATATATGAAAACTTTAGCAAACAAACAGTTATACAACCAATTCATCTTCCATATTTGATCGGTTTATAAAGCACTCATCAGTCATCATCAGGTTGACACAAAAAACACATACAGCTGCAAAGTTGACACGCATGGAACGGGCACGAAGACCCTACTAAATATATACACGTAGGTATAAAAGTCGCGCAGGAAATGTAGCATTCACATAACACAAACACGTCATTAGAAAACAGTACATTGTCTGGTGCATGTTAAATATCGACAGAGACGATAGCTATTGTATATTACAGAACGTCTGCTTAGCCGAAATGGTGGAAGTATACGTCACCATGTAAGGATATAAAGACACTTTAAAATCCATGACGCCATCTCCAATAATGCAAACCGACATACTGAAACTGTGAAATTTACAAAGAAATTACTTTTAATAGTGTACACTAGTATAAAATTAGTTTGCATACACGGCATTAGGATCATACCTTATACTTATTATCACAAGATTAAATGCAGTACACATTATCGTACATATTCCGTGTACATCGTATAAGTTCATGGTTCGAATCTTAATGGGAGCTCGATTTGTACATGAGAAAGATTGACTGACTGTCATACAGACTGACTGTCATACAGACTGACTGACTAACTGATTGACTGAAAGACTGACTGACTGACTGGCTGGGTTTTGATGAATGGATGGATTGATGGAACCTGAATTAAATAATTAACAACCAAACAATCATACAAGACATTCTTGTCATATTCTAATTACCTGCAACACACGCGTCCCTATTAGCATTTGCTACAAATCCGGTCGCGCATACACAAACAAGGTTGGTGGCATCACAAACTACATTTGCCATACCTGCACAGGCAGTTCCTACTGTTGTTGCTGTACATGTCGTTGTGCCCTTTATAACTGAAATAAAAACATAATTGCCCTGTTGATTTACCGTATGTCTAGTTGTAGTGTTGATCTTGGTTTGGCATAATATGACATATATTTCTTGTCTTGAATTAAACATGTATATATACGTATACATATATGAAAACTTTAGCAAACAAACAGTTATACAACCAATTCATCTTCCATATTTGATCGGTTTATAAAGCACTCATCAGTCATCATCAGGTTGACACAAAAAACACATACAGCTGCAAAGTTGACACGCATGGAACGGGCACGAAGACCCTACTAAATATATACACGTAGGTATAAAAGTCGCGCAGGAAATGTAGCATTCACATAACACAAACACGTCATCAGAAAACAGTACATTGTCTGGTGCATGTTAAATATCGACAGAGACGATAGCTATTGTATATTACAGAACTTTAAAATCCATTACGCCATCTACAGTAATGCAAGCCGACATATTGAAACTGTGAAATTCACAAAGAAATTACTTTTAACAGTGTACACTAGTATAAAATAAGTTTACTTACACGACATTAGGATCATACCTTATACTTATTATCACAAGATTAAATGCAGTACACATTTGTGTACATATTCCGTGTACATCGTATAAGTTCATTGTTTGAATCTCAATGGGAGCTCGATTTGTACATGAGAAAGATTGACTGACTGTCATACAGACTGACTGTCATACAGCCTGACTGACTGACTGACTGCGTTTCGATGGATGGATGGATTGATGGAACCTGAATTAAATAATTAACAACCAAACAATCATACAAGACATTCTTGTTATATTCTAATTACCTGCAACACACGCGTCCTTATTAGCATTTGCTACAAAACCGGTCGCGCATACACAAACAAGGTTGGTGGCGTCACACACTACATTTGCGATACCTGCACAGGCAGTTCCTACTATTGCTGCTGTACATGTCGTTGTGCCCTTTAAAGCTGAAATAAAAACATAATTGCCCTGTTGATTTACCGTATGTCTAGTTATAGTGTTGTTCTTGTTTTAGCATAATATGACATATATTTCTTTTCATGAATTAAACATGTATATATACGTATACATATATGATAACATTAGCAAACAAACAGTTATACAACCAATTCATCTTCCATTTTTGATCGGTTTATAAAGCACTCATCAGTCAGTATCAGGGTGACACAAGAAACACATACAGCTGCAAAGTTGCCACGCATGGAGCGGGCACGAAGACCCTACTAAATATATACACGTAGGTATAAAAGTCCCGCAGGAAATGTAGCATTCACATAACACAAACACGTCATTAGAACACAGTACATTGTCTGGTGCATGTTAAATATCGACAGAGACGATAGCTATTGTATATTACAGAACGTCTGCTTAGCCGAAATGGTGGAAGTATACGTCATCATGTAAGGATATAAAGACACATTAAAATCCATGACGCCATCTCCAGTAATGCAAGCCGACATATTGAAACTGTGAAATTCGCAAAGAAATTACTTTTAACAGTGTATACTAGTATAAAATAAGTTTGCTTACACGACATTAGGATCATACCTTATACTTATTATCACAAGATTAAATGCAGTACACATTATCGTACATATTCCGTGTACATCGTATAAGTTCATGGTTCGAATCTCAATGGGAACTCGATTTGTACATGAGAAAGATTGACTGACTGTCATACAGACTGACTGACTGACTGACTGACTGATTGGGTTTTGCTGGATGGATGGATTGATGGAACCTGAATTAAATAATTAACAACCAAACAATCATGCAAGACATTCTTGTTATATTCTAATTACCTGCAACACACGCGTTCTTATCAGCATTTGCTAAAAAACCGGTCTTGCATACACAAACAAGGTTGGTACACTCTACATTTGCGACACATCCACAGGCAGTTGCTACTGATGCTACTGTACATGTCGTTGTGCCAATTGTAACTGAAATAAAGACATAATTGCCCTGTTGATTTACCGTATGTCTAGTTGTAGTGTTGTTCTTGTTTTGGCATAATACGACATATATTTCTTTTCATGAATTAAACATGTATATATACGTATACATATATGATAACATTAGCAAACAAACAGTTATACAACTAATTCATCTTCCATTTTTGATCGGTTTATAAAGCACTCATCAGTTAGCATCAGGGTGACACAAGAAACACGTACAGCTGCAAAGTTGCCACGCACGGAACGGGCACGAAAACCCTACTAAATATATACACGTAGGTATAAAAGTCGCGCAGGAAATGTAGCATTCACATAACACAAACACGTCATTAGAAAACAGTACATTGTCTGGATCGACAGAGACGATAGCTATTGCATATTACAGAACGTCTGCTTAGCCGAAATGGTGGAAGTATACGTCATCATGTAAGGATATAAAGACACTTTAAAATCCATGACGCCATCTCCAGTAATGCAAGCTGACATATTGAAACTGTGAAATTCACAAAGAAATTACTTTAACAGTGTACACTAGCATAAAATAAGTTTGCTCACATGACATTAGGATCATACCTTATACTTATTATCACAAGATTAAATGCAGTACACATTATCGTACATATTCCGTGTACATCGTATAAGCTCATGGTTTGCCATCAGTTATACATATTCTTCATACAGTTACTTTAATTGTTTCCCCTATAAATGAGTAAATTTTCATATTTATCAATAATCCATTATATGGTCAGTTAGAACTGTGATGTCACAGCTCTAAAAATGGCGGCTTCCGTATCCTTTTCGACAGAACCTTCAAACGATCATATCTTCTTTGTTTGCCATCCGATTTTGATAATTATTTCACCCTTTTGCAAGTTTTTCAGAATTCTAAAAAAATAATAAGGATGTTTGGCTGTGTCGCTAATACTCGCTATATTGATTTACTCCGGCACTCTTCCAGTAGGGTTTACCGGGTGTTTAGTGTAGTTACAAATAAGTCTGTTCCATAACAGAACCTTCCAATGAAAACCATATTTATGGACCATTGATTTGATTGACACAATGGAGACACAATTAGTGTTGGTGGAACATAACATCACGACATGCAGCACGTGCAAGACATGCACTTTGGAGGAGCGATGTTTGTACCTACATCTTTTGAGTTTGAACACTCGGTGTACGAGATTTCCGAATAAGGACTAGGGGACCTAATATCACTGACGAGGGACCTACTGACACTGACTGTAGTACACCTTTAACCCGCTAAGCACGACTATAATAACCTTTGCGTCCATTGATCACATTCTTATAATTGATATTAATAATTTAAAAAAAAAGAGCAAGTTTTTAAGAAAAACTAACGAGACTCTGCGAGTTTTAAAAGGTACATAATGATTGCCGTGTGGCCCTTTAATATATCCGTTAATTATATAGGATTAAAAGCACACTACCACTGTGTCATATTACGCGAGCCATGATTACTAACAATAAGCTGAAGATTAATCTTCATGAATATGTATGATAAAAATTAGGGCATACAGTCAGATTGTAAAGTAGATTCTGACTGGATTAAACTACCCAAAATGATATATAGGGTCCTATAGAAACCACAGCGTCCGAACGCAATGGCATCGTAGGTCCGCACTGTACTGCAAACAAGGACTTGAAACTACAATGAAGGAGACAAAAAATAACAGAAAGGGTGGTAAGACAGGGTTACCGACTTGGAACGGTCAGTAGGCAATAAGACCTACTAGTTAGCTTGAATCGATTTTATATGCGCACAATCCTCGCTATTATCCTGTCTTCAGCGCCCAAATAGACAAGACAGTGTAAACAAAACTAAATCCCATCAAAAGGAAATCTCAAACAATAAAGTCCACATCCAGAGAAACCAACTAAAGATATACATACAAAATAATAAACATCTTAGGATGTATCCAGAATCGTACTGAACAACCATAGTAGTTGCAGCTAAAGAGAAGACCAATCTCCCCACGAAACATCAACATATTATATTTCCATCATAAAACATGTTGATTTAGGATATTTGGACTGAAATTTGCATTTTTATGGAGAGTATATTTGCAAGAAGTAAAAAATAAATACTGCCATTCTGGGGGTGCCAACCTTCAGTGAAATATTAGAGGCTAAAAGGATCAGATTACCGCCTATTTGCTGGTCATTGTTTAGTGTCTCTACGATAGCTCTTTAGAAAAAGTTAGGTTTTATCATCCGTTCAGATATAAGAATAGGGGTTGTAGGCCAAAAGGCTATAATGGAGGCCTATGGGAAATGCAATAGTGGTATATGACCAATCGTCTGCTGCAGGTGTATATTCTTACGCGTTTAAATGTATGTAGAACTACTTTTCAGTAGCATCGTCTGCTTCTGTCACAAGGAAAGCAAAGTGACAATGAGTGTTTTTTCCTGTGCGTTTAACTGCGTGAATAGAGAAATAATTTGCGTTGTTAGGTGAAATGCTCAAAAATCAGGTAGGATACTTTTCGAGTATCCACCTAAAATGACTCATATCAAAACATGGACCTTAAATGATTTTGAGGAGTGTATGATCGACGATTACTCACCTAGATCTTGGGCCAGCCATGTAAATCTCACTAGAGGATCTTCGAATTGCAGACCTCGGAGGCACTTGAGATCGATGGCAATCCTGCCTAATGGTAGCTGGTTAAGGTTGAGATCAGGTTGAGCTCCTGGTGGCAAAGGCAGATAACGTATTAACATTGTTTGAGCAATAACAAAACAAGTTATATGCTTTATACAGCCAGTTCTTTAATTTAAAATGTAATAACATTAATTTTTATATTTCGTTTCGATAAGGTTGAATATTGTTATGATGTTATATTGTTATATATCAAGATATATTGAAATTAAAAAGAACATTGTCTGGTTTTGATAATTTAGTGTTAAAGTTAGCAGACGTTTAGTAATTGTGATTCTGTACTTAATAATTTTGTTTCGTAAAGGCTTGGTGCGGATTCGATTACCAGTTTATTCTATCATACATATATATGTTGTTTATGTAATACTTAATTCATATATTACTAGTAATTACATGTTACTGTGTATATTTTCATTTTTTTCATATCCTAAAATGTTCATTGTCCATGTATATATGTATTACGTTTACTGTTTGTATTATTGTATTGTCTGAATGCTCTCCGATTGGCGGAAAAATAAAGAATCAATCATTATACTACTAATGGCAGAATTTAATTTATCTGGAATGTTAACCGTAATTATGTCAGTTGTGTAATATATGACATTGTCTTCATATGCCATTTATAATTATTCTTCCTGACATAGTGTAATACTTTCGCATGACACCATCAAAATATATGACCAATCATTATACTACTAATGACAGAATTCAATTTATCTGGAATGTTAACCGTAATTATGTCAGTTGTGTAATATATAACATTGTCTTTATATGCCATTTATAATTATTCTTCCTGACATAGTGGAATATTTTCGCATGACACCATCAACATATTTGACTAATTGGTAATCAATAAAATGACACACTTCCACAAGAAAAATATAGGTGATGCACTCAGTTTGTATCGGTGTTATCCCCTAATGAATAGTGAGAAATACATTTAAAGTAAATGTGTTCTTTTCGTGTACATGTATGCATTTTCTTTGCGTTACCTTTGTAGGCTATGCCCATCTCGATGTTGAATTCAACCGACGAGATGAGACCATATTCTATTTATTCAGCATATCCATTTCATCTGTCTGCCATACCCTAACTTCCGATAACTCGTAGTTAGAGTGCACCCGTCATTCTGACAGGTGGTGTTTTCAGTTAAATTATCTTAAACTGTGAAATACTGAGTTGGATTAAATGGTCCAAGAACTTGTTAAGTTGTAACGAATGCCCGGATGTAAATGTTATGACTAGCTTGGTTATCAATGATGGATGTAGGCTTGGTCGCAGGGTAAATTACCAAATACAAAAAGCAAGGTCAATTTAGAAGGTTGTATTTATTGAGCTTATGAGCTTTTTAAAGCATACGTAGCTGTGTTTGACCGACAAGCGCAGTCGGGAAAGTATCTAGCATAGACACATGTACTGCCAGAATGTGATTCGAAATCAGGACTTCCAGACTGCCGCTGCGATTGATTCGAAATCAGGACTTCCGGACTGCCGCTGCGATATTTTCCAGACTGAGCTTGTCGGTCAAACACAGCTACGTATGCTTTAAAAAGCTCATAAGCTCAATAATACAACCTTCACAGCACCGTTTTCATTCATGATACAATACATACTAACACTGAAATAAAATACTCACTGGTTCTTATGTCTCGTATTAGAAGGTGAAGGAATCCGATGGCACATTTACCGTTCGGGTTCACAACAGTGCAGATCTCCCACCAAATATATCTTGCCGGATCTTGGCTAAAGAAGCGATCCCTGACCCCGGCTGGCATGGCGATCGCAGGAGTTGGCTCGGGCGTGATCGGAGAAACTGGCACGATACACATATTTATTATATACTTATCAATAATATATACATAGTACCTTCATTTTCTTACAATGGAATACAACGACCTGTATCACACTACAGGTTATCAGTATGCTACTAAAAATAGATTTT
>JAWPHD010023531.1:0-21870 GCA_037043455.1 Cyrtodaria siliqua | reverse complement strand
TATCAAGGACATAAAGATAACTCTTATTACAACCTGTGACCTAACACTCATATTTTAATTTGCATATTCAGCTGCGCTAAACTTAGATCAAGCGATAATATACATATTTAATGATATGTATTATGTGTGTATATGTTGTCTGTTCAGACGCATACGACATGCCATACAATAATTAGGCCATCGGTGACATCAGTATCGGTGACATCAGTATCGGTGACAAGGTTTTAAAGGGACACACTGCAATCTTGATGTAGTCATCAAGCATTAATATTAGCACATGAATTTATTAATCAGGTATCATTTTGACTTAAATATGCATATACATTTATAAAAGGTTATACAAATGTTCCGTTATTCATACCTTTACATAACATATGTTATTGGTAAATAATAATCCTAATACAGCTATTAGGAAATAAAAGAATTTACTTTGAACTTTTTCGAATAAGTATTTATAATGGATCGCAAATATGCCACTTAGTTAGAAAAACTAAAATGGGACGCCGCGGATTTTACAATTTCAAGATTGCCGTATGCCCCTTTTAAAGGATGCACGTTTTGTATAGTCTGTGTAGTAGAGAAATACGACAACGACCGATTATAACATCCAGCTTTACACGACATAAGCTATTACATCTTTCTCATTTTCTACCTGAGAAATTAATTTGAAAACCTCCCACCATACCTTACAGTTTTCGGTGACATGAAAACAAATTATGCACGACGTATAGAATTTAGAAGGATAGAGAATGTTTACGAAAACAACTTTACCATACCATACAACTTTCGGTGACATGCGTTATCTCTGTTGCATTGTATAATGTTGCATTTTCTCTGCAGCTTACAGTATTATGATAACACTATGATAAGCAGTCGTCGTTAACAACCAGTATAAGCTTATTTCTTGTATTTCTGTATAGAGTTTGGAGACGTTAGACAACGGGAAGCCGTACCATACAGCTATCGGTGACCTTCGGTTTGGCATCAAGGTGGTCAGATATTACGCCGGGTGGTCGGATAAGCATCAAGGCAAAACAATACCCGTCGGTAAGATCTTGCAGTGGTTGAATTGTATGACGGAATACATACAACAACCATGCATCTGTACTAAAACTGAATTGCTCTTCCTCGAAACACCTTTTCCTCGCACCACAGCGGTGGCCATGATGAAATTACGGTAGACTCTGCATCCAGAGATAACAGGTTCGAGTCTGACCGGCGCCACTGGGTTTCTGGGTTCACTGTGTCCGTCGAAAATTAAGGCGGTCCCGTGACCGGTGCCACTGGGTTTCTGGGTTCACCGTGTCCGTCGAGTTGAGGCGGTCCCATGTATCACAGTCCAGCCATTCTCTAAGCTTTCTTTTGTTTTTTTAACGATACAACGGAAAATAATAGGGCACGGTTGTTCTATTTCTATGTATGTCTATGTATCCTCTCTAGGGCGGCTCGAAATAACCTAGGATAATGTGTGGTTGATTCGTTATATAAACAACGCTTCATTTCCTCCTTGCTAATATTTTTGGTTTAAAGTTCTCCGGCCATGTTTTGCTTCATGAACATGTTTATGTTTATTTAAATCGAAATCAATACACAACAATATATATTTACAATTCACACATTGCAATATCTTTGAAAGCGACAATAAGATTTTAGTTGATAACGTAGGAAACTTTGAACAGGTAAATTAATCCACAATTATCTGGCAATAGTTGTGCAGGTTTACAGTTCACCACATTTCCCCATGCAGTCACGCAGTGGTAAAAGTAGTATCTACGTCATGCAAGTAATACTTATTTTTACATACAACTTAGTAGCTGTTTTCAATATATGTTTCTTTCCGAGACTATCAAGAAATGTTTATATGATGTTTAAGAGTTAAATTTGTTAATTGATAATACTACAACAAGGGTGGCCATTCATCTTTAAGGTCACAATAGAACAATAGTAGTCACTTGACATTAACTATGAAATAGTCACACACTAGAGAAAACAAAAAATTAGTTATCTCAGGTTGAAGCTTTTAAGACTTTCGTAACGTCGTTGCCTTGGCATAGTACGACGGTGTCTACTTGTAGCAGTGAGCTCAGTGCTCAGCTTTATAGTGCTGACACACTGGAATACCAAGCCGTAGAAGCATGCCTTGATACCCCACCCAGTCACATTACACTGACAACGGGCCGACCAATCCTAGAACTACCCTTTATATACTGATCCGCAAATAACACAGTTATGTGGAAAAACTCACAGCACGCCGCGAGTTAAAAATATCAATATTGCTGTGTGTCGCTTCTTAAAGAAACTATCCCGCCAACAACAGCCACAATTTACAACATATGTGCACCGTTTCTAAACCTACTGGCGGCGAGTTTTTATATACACCTTACATATTTTAAGAATCCAAACTATAAAGGCACAATAAAGATAACTTTAACCAGCCAGGCCAAACTCTAAAACTGGAGCGTCGAATTAAGAGTTAGGCCTACCAACTCATAATTAATTTTACGCATATTCATTCACGGGTATTTTTAAAACTGTTGAATAAACTTATACTTTTAATCGGCAAATACACATTATTATATGACCTGAACACCTGGCCAAAGTATGTATTGCACGTTTGCCGTTAGTTGGCGGGTTAGTTTCTTTAAAAGTGCATTGATTATAACAATATTTACCGCAAAATGTAGCAAGTATGAAGGACATTGAATATTTGAATTGAATGTTGTTTAACGGCTCATCAACATAGTATATTTTATCTATAGCCGCCCCAGAGAGAGGAGAAGGATACATAGGAATCCGGGAACCGTGCCCTACTCTTATTATCGAATAGATTCCTATGGTACTTTAACGTGCTCGGAGGATATACCGATACACGGGACCGCCTGTTTACGCCCCCATCCGTCGGACGAGGCTAAGGGAAAGTGTCTTGCCTTTGAAGGACATAGGCACATGCTAAACAATACATTTGATCAATCAATTCTTTCCTGATATAATTATATCTGACAACGAATAAGTGAAACTCATTTTCACAGAATATGAACTTATTAAATGTACTGGACACTTTATCCAATGCTTTACGAAATATAATTAATTCATGAGTATCAATCACCTTATCAGGTGTAATATAAGCACCCGTACACAACACTATATTTTACTTTTTCAATTACTTCATTGTTTTGGTATTCAAATTATTTAAATATGTATCTCACTGAGTTTACAGAACTTCGGGTATGACAACATGATCCTCATATTATCATATTTGCATAAATATGCATGAACTTTTTTCTTATTTCAGATATCCATTTACATATTGCTTTATCTATGTAATGCAATTATAAAATGGTGAATAGTTAACCAAGTTAGGCTGGGTAAAACGTTATTTTGCTCAATGTTGCCTATATACTTTATGTAGGTACATTGTATGTTACCTATATGTCCTATATATGTAATATTTTGTAAAATATGTATTTATCACTGAAATAAATAAAAATAAATAAATAAGTGCAGTTCAGTATGAGCCTGTTTTCTTTGTTGTAGATGGCGATTACTTCTGCTACACGAGACACGAACCCGTGGGTATTTGTGGACAAATCATACCGGTAAGAGGGTTATTACATGATTATACCCACATATTCAATTACATCTTGTCATATACCGAAGGAACAAAGAAAGTGTGCACTCAGATTTGTATAATTAATCTCATTCCGAATATTACATTTAATGTAAACCTTTACGTCATTAGTGTGTTCATACATCCTAACTTTATGTTTGAGAAGAAGTTAAAAGTTTGACATTCATGAAAAATTCCAGAAAACCAGTAGTTAACAGCAATATGACAGTTATCTTGGACTTTCCAATTCATCACCATGATTTTTTTTCACAATTTTTGTTTTGCTCTTTTTTGACTTAAGGAACTCAGACTCTGTTAGTGAAGGAACCATTCATACACCGGTGTCACTGCTTTATTAATGTAAGAACTCAGACTCTGTTAGTGAAGGAACCTTTCATACACAGGTATCACTGCTTTATTAATGTAGGAACTCAGACTCTGTTAGTAAAGGAACATTGCATACAAAGGTGTCACTGCTTTATTAATGTAGGACCTCACTCTGTTAGTAAAGGAACCTTTCATACACAGCTGTCACTGCTTTATTAATGTAGGAACTCAGACTGTGTTAGTGATGGAACCTTTCATACGAAGGTGTCAATGCTTTATTAATGTAGGAACTCAGACTCTGTTAATAAAGGAACCTTTCATACACAGGTATCACTGCTTTATTAGTTTAGGAACCCAGACTCTGTTAGTAAAGGAACCTTTCATACACAGGTGTCACTGCTTTATTAATGTAGGAACTCAGACTCTGTTAGTAAAGGAACCTTTCATACACAGGTATCACTGCTTTATTAGTGTAGGAACTCAGACTCTGTTAGTAAAGGAACCTTTCATACACAGGTGTCACTGCTTTATTAATGTAGGAACTCAGACTCTGTTAGTAAAGGAACCTTTCATACAAAGGTGTCACTGCTTTATTAATGTAGGAACTCAGACTCTGTTAGAAAAGGAACCTTTCATACACAAGTATCACTGCTTTATTTATGTAGCAACTCAGACTCTGTTAGTAAAGGAACCTTTCATACACAGGTGTCACTGCTTTATTAATGTAGGAACTCAGACTCTGTTAGTGAAGAAACCTTTCATACAAAGGTGTCACTGCTTTATTAATGCAGGAACTCAGACTTTGTTAGTAAAGGAACCTTTCATACAAAGGTGTCACTGCTTTATTAATGTAGGAACTCAGACTCTGTTAGTAAAGGAATCTTTCATACACAGGTATCATTGCTTTATTAATGCAGGAACTCAGACTCTGTCAGTAAAGGAACCTTTCATATACAGGTGTCACTGCTTTATTAATGTAGGAACTCAGACTCTGTTAGTAAAAGAACATTTCATACAAAGGTATCACTGCTTTATTAATGTAGGAACGCAGACTCTGTTAGTAAAGGAACCTTTCATACACATGTGTCACTGCTTTATTAATGTAGGAACTCAGACTCTGTTAGTGAAGGAACCTTTCATACGAAGGTGTCACTGCTTTATTAATGTAGGAACTCAGACTCTGTTAGTAAAGGAACCTTTCATAAAAAGGTGTCACTGCTTTATTAATGTAGGAACTCAGACTCTGTTAGTAAAGGAACCTTTCATACACAGGTATCACTGCTTTATTAATGTAGGAACTCAGACTCTGTTAGTAAAGAAACCTTTCATACAAAGGTGTCACTGCTTTATTAATGTAGGAACTCAGACTCTGTTAGAAAAGGACCCTTTCATACACAGGTATCACTGCTTTATTAGTTTAGGAACCCAGACTCTGTTAGTAAAGGAACCTTTCATACACAGGTGTCACTGCTTTATTAATGTAGGAACTCAGACTCTGTTAGTAAAGGAACCTTTCATACACAGGTATCACTGCTTTATTAGTGTAGGAACTCAGACTCTGTTAGTAAAGGAACCTTTCATACACAGGTGTCACTGCTTTATTAATGTAGGAACTCAGACTCTGTTAGTAAAGGAACCTTTCATACAAAGGTGTCACTGCTTTATTAATGTAGGAACTCAGACTCTGTTAGAAAAGGAACCTTTCATACACAAGTATCACTGCTTTATTTATGTAGCAACTCAGACTCTGTTAGTAAAGGAACCTTTCATACACAGGTGTCACTGCTTTATTAATGTAGGAACTCAGACTCTGTTAGTGAAGAAACCTTTCATACAAAGGTGTCACTGCTTTATTAATGCAGGAACTCAGACTCTGTTAGTAAAGGAACCTTTCATACACAGGTGTCACTGCTTTATTAATGTAGGAACTCAGACTCTGTTAGTGAAGAAACCTTTCATACAAAGGTATCACTGCTTTATTAATGTAGGAACTCAGACTCTGTTAGTAAAGGAATCTTTCATACACAGGTATCATTGCTTTATTAATGCAGGAACTCAGACTCTGTTAGTAAAGGAACCTTTCATATACAGGTGTCACTGCTTTATTAATGTAGGAACTCAGACTCTGTTAGTAAAAGAACATTTCATACAAAGGTATCACTGCTTTATTAATGTAGGAACGCAGACTCTGTTAGTAAAGGAACCTTTCATACACATGTGTCACTGCTTTATTAATGTAGGAACTCAGACTCTGTTAGTGAAGGAACCTTTCATACGAAGGTGTCACTGCTTTATTAATGTAGGAACTCAGACTCTGTTAGTAAAGGAACCTTTCATACAAAGGTGTCACTGCTTTATTAATGTAGGAACTCAGACTCTGTTAGTAAAGGAACCTTTCATACACAGGTATCACTGCTTTATTAATGTAGGAACTCAGACTCTGTTAGTAAAGAAACCTTTCATACAAAGGTGTCACTGCTTTATTAATGTAGGAACTCAGACTCTGTTAGAAAAGGACCCTTTCATACACAGGTATCACTGCTTTATTAATGTAGAAACTCAGACTCTGTTAGTGAAGGAACCTTTCATACACAGGTGTCACTGCTTTATTAATGTAGGAACTCAGACTCTGTTAGTGAAGGAACCTTTCATACGAAGGTATCACTGCTTTATTAATGTAGGAAATCAGACTCTGTAAGTGAAGGAACCTTTCATACAAAGGTGTCACTGCTTTATTAATGTAGGAACTCAGACTCTGTTAGAAAAGGAACCTTTCATACAAAGGTGTCACTGCTTTATTAATGTAGGAACTCAGACTCTGTTAGTGAAGGAACCTTTCATACACCGGTGTCACTGCTTTATTAATGTAGGAACTCAGACTATGTTAGTAAAGGAACCTTTCATACAAAGGTGTCACTGCTTTATTAATGTAGGAACTCAGACTCTATTAGTAAAGGAACCTTTCATACACAGGTATCACTGCTTTATTAATGTAGGAACTCAGACACTGTTAGTAAAGAAACCTTTCATACAGAGGTGTCACTGCTTTATTAATGTAGGAACTCAGACTCTGTTAGTGAAGGAACCTTTCATACGAAGGTATCACTGCTTTATTAATGTAGGAACTCAGACTCTGTTAGTAAAAAGGAACATTGCATACAAAGGTGTCACTGCTTTATTAATGTAGGAACTCAGACTATGTTAGTAAAGGAACCTTTCATACAAAGGTGTCACTGCTTTATTAATGTAGGAACTCAGACTATGTTAGTAAAGGAACCTTTCATACAAAGGTGTCACTGCTTTATTAATGTAGGAACTCAGACTCTGTTAGTAAAGGAACCTTTCATACACAGGTATCACTGCTTTATTAATGTAGGAACTCAGACTCTGTTAGTAAAGAAACCTTTCATACAGAGGTGTCACTGCTTTATTAATGTAGGAACTCAGACTCTGTTAGTGAAGGAACCTTTCATACGAAGGTATCACTGCTTTATTAATGTAGGAACTCAGACTCTGTTAGTAAAGAAACCTTTCATACAAAGGTGTCACTGCTTTATTAATGTAGGAACTCAGACTCTGTTAGTGAAGGAACCTTTCATACAAAGGTATAACTGCTTTATTAATGTAGGAACTCAGACTCTGTTAGTGAAGGAACCTTTCATACAAAGGTGTCACTGCTTTATTAATGTAGGAGCTCAGACTCTTTTAGAAAAGGAACCTTTCATACACAGGTATCACTGCTTTATTAATGTAGAAACTCAGACTCTGTTAGTGAAGGAACCTTTCATACACAGGTGTCACTGCTTTATTAATGTAGGAACTCAGACTCTGTTAGTGAAGGAACCTTTCATACGAAGGTATCACTGCTTTATTAATGTAGGAACTCAGACTCTGTTAGTAAAGGAACATTGCATACAAAGGTGTCACTGCTTTATTAATGTAGGACCTCACTCTGTTAGTAAAGGAACCTTTCATATACAGCTGTCACTGCTTTATTAATGTAGGAACTCAGACTGTGTTAGTGATGGAACCTTTCATACGAAGGTGTCACTGCTTTATTAATGTAGGAACGCATACTCTGTTAATGAAGGAACCTTTCATACACAGGTGTCACTGCTTTATTAATGTAGGAACTCATACTCTGTTAGTGAAGGAACCTTTCATACACAGGTGTCACTGCTTTATTAATGTAGAAACTCAGACTCTGTTAGTGAAGGAACCTTCCATACACAGGTATCACTGCGTTATTAATGTAGGAACTCAGACTCTGTTAGTAAAAGAACCTTTCATACAAAGGTGTCATTGCTTTATTAATGTAGGAACTCTGACTCTGTTAGTGAAGGAACCTTTCATACACAGGTATCACTGCTTTATTAATGTAGGAACTCATACTCTGTTAGTGAAGGAACCTTTCATACACAGGTGTCACTGCTTTATTAATATAGAAACTCAGAATCTGTTAGTGAAGGAACCTTTCATACACAGGTATCACTGCTTTATTAATGTAGAAACTCAGACTCTGTTAGTAAAGGCACCTTTCATACAAAGGTATCACTGCTTTATTAATGTAGACACTCAGACTCTGTTAGTGAAGGAACCTTTCATACACAGGTATCACTGCTTTATTAATGTAGAAACGCAGACTCTGTTAGTGAAGGAACCTTTCATACGAAGGTATCACTGCTTTATTAATGTAGGAACTCAGACTCTGTTAGTAAAGGAACATTGCATACAAAGGTGTCACTGCTTTATTAATGTAGGACCTCACTCTGTTAGTAAAGGAACCTTTCATACACAGCTGTCACTGCTTTATTAATGTAGGAACTCAGACTGTGTTAGTGATGGAACCTTTCATACGAAGGTGTCACTGCTTTATTAATGTAGGAACTCATACTCTGTTAATGAAGGAACCTTTCCTACACAGTTGTCACTGCTTTATTAATGTAGGAACTCATACTCTGTTAGTGAAGGAACCTTTCATACACAGGTGTCACTGCTTTATTAATGTAGAAACTCAGACTCTGTTAGTGAAGGAACCTTTCATACACAGGTGTCACTGCTTTATTAATGTAGGAACTCAGACTCTGTTAGTGAAGGAACCTTTCATACGAAGGTATCACTGCTTTATTAATGTAGGAACTCAGACTCTGTTAGTAAAGGAACATTGCATACAAAGGTGTCACTGCTTTATTAATGTAGGACCTCACTCTGTTAGTATAGGAACCTTTCATACACAGCTGTCACTGCTATATTAATGTAGGAACTCAGACTGTGTTAGTGATGGAACCTTTCATACGAAGGTGTCACTGCTTTATTAATGTAGGAACTCATAATCTGTTAATGAAGGAACCTTTCATACACAGGTGTCACTGCTTTATTAATGTAGGAACTCATACTCTGTTAGTGAAGGAACCTTTCATACACAGGTGTCACTGCTTTATTAATGTAGAAACTCAGACTCTGTTAGTGAAGGAACCTTCCATACACAGGTATCACTGCGTTATTAATGTAGGAACTCAGACTCTGTTAGTAAAAGAACCTTTCAGACAAAGGTGTCATTGCTTTATTAATGTAGGAACTCTGATTCTGTTAGTGAAGGAACCTTTCATACACAGGTATCACTGCTTTATTAATGTAGGAACTCATACTCTGTTAGTGAAGGAACCTTTCATACACAGGTGTCACTGCTTTATTAATATAGAAACTCAGACTCTGTTAGTGAAGGAACCTTTCATACACAGGTATCACTGCTTAATTAATGTAGAAACTCAGACTCTGTTAGTAAAGGCACCTTTCATACAAAGGTATCACTGCTTTATTAATGTAGACACTCAGACTCTGTTAGTGAAGGAACCTTTCATACACAGGTATCACTGCTTTATTAATGTAGAAACGCAGACTCTGTTAGTGAAGGAACCTTTCATACGAAGGTATCACTGCTTTATTAATGTAGGAACTCAGACTCTGTTAGTAAAGGAACATTGCATACAAAGGTATCACTGCTTTATTAATGTAGACACTCAGACTCTGTTAGTGAAGGAACCTTTCATACACAGGTATCACTGCTTTATTAATGTAGAAACGCAGACTCTGTTAGTGAAGGAACCTTTCATACGAAGGTATCACTGCTTTATTAATGTAGGAACTCAGACTCTGTTAGTAAAGGAACATTGCATACAAAGGTGTCACTGCTTTATTAATGTAGGACCTCACTCTGTTAGTAAAGGAACCTTTCATACACAGGTGTCACTGCTTTATTAATGTAGAAACTCAGACTCTGTTAGTGAAGGAACCTTTCATACAAAGGTGTCACTGCTTTATTAATGTAGGAACTCATACTCTGTTAATGAAGGAACCTTTCATACGAAGGTGTCACTGCTTTATTAATGTAGGAACTCATAATCTGTTAATGAAGGAACCTTTCATACACAGGTGTCACTGCTTTATTAATGTAGGAACTCATACTCTGTTAGTGAAGGAACCTTTCATACACAGGTGTCACTGCTTTATTAATGTAGAAACTCAGACTCTGTTAGTGAAGGAACCTTCCATACACAGGTATCACTGCGTTATCAATGTAGGAACTCAGACTCTGTTAGTAAAAGAACCTTTCAGACAAAGGTGTCATTGCTTTATTAATGTAGGAACTCTGATTCTGTTAGTGAAGGAACCTTTCATACACAGGTATCACTGCTTTATTAATGTAGGAACTCATACTCTGTTAGTGAAGGAACCTTTCATACAAAGGTGTCACTGCTTTATTAATATAGAAACTCAGACTCTGTTAGTGAAGGAACCTTTCATACACAGGTATCACTGCTTTATTAATGTAGAAACTCAGACTCTGTTAGTAAAGGCACCTTTCATACAAAGGTATCACTGCTTTATTAATGTAGACACCCAGACTCTGTTAGTGAAGGAACCTTTCATACACAGGTATCACTGCTTTATTAATGTAGAAACGCAGACTCTGTTAGTGAAGGAACCTTTCATACGAAGGTATCACTGCTTTATTAATGTAGGAACTCAGACTCTGTTAGTAAAGGAACATTGCATACAACGGTGTCACTGCTTTATTAATGTAGGACCTCACTCTGTTAGTAAAGGACCCTTTCATACACAGCTGTCACTGCTTTATTAATGTAGGAACTCAGACTGTGTTAGTGATGGAACCTTTCATACGAAGGTGTCACTGCTTTATTAATGTAGGAACTCATACTCTGTTAATGAAGGAACCTTTCATACACAGGTGTCACTGCTTTATTAATGTAGGAACTCATACTCTGTTAGTGAAGGAACCTTTCATACACAGGTGTCACTGCTTTATTAATGTAGAAACTCAGACTCTGTTAGTGAAGGAACCTTCCATACACAGGTATCACTGCGTTATTAATGTAGGAACTCAGACTCTGTTAGTAAAAGAACCTTTCATACAAAGGTGTCATTGCTTTATTAATGTAGGAACTCTGACTCTGTTAGTGAAGGAACCTTTCATACACAGGTATCACTGCTTTATTAATGTAGGAACTCATACTCTGTTAGTGAAGGAACCTTTCATACACAGGTGTCACTGCTTATTAATATAGAAACTCAGACTCTGTTAGTGAAGGAACCTTTCATACACAGGTATCACTGCTTTATTAATGTAGAAACTCAGACTCTGTTAGTGAAGGAACCTTTCATACACAGGTATCACTGCTTTATTAATGTAGAAACACAGACTCTGTTAGTGAAGGAACCTTTCATACACAGGTATCACTGCTTTATTAATGTAGGAACTCAGACTCTGTTAGTAAAAGAACCTTTCATACAAAGGTGTCATTGCTTTATTAAGGTAGGAACTCTGACTCTGATAGTGAAGGAACCTTTCATACACGGGTATCATTGCTTTATTAATGCAGGAACTCAGACTCTGTTAGTAAAGGAACCTTTCATACAAAGGTGTCATTGCTTTATTAATGTAGGAACTCTGACTCTGTTAGTGAAGGAACCTTTCATACACAGGTATCACTGCTTTATTAATGCAGGAACTCAGACTCTGTTAGTGAAGGAGCCTTTCATACGAAGGTGTCACTGCTTTATTAATGTAGGATCTCTGACTCTGTTAGTGAAGGAACCTTTCATACACAGGTGTCACTGCTTTATTAATGTAGGAACTCAGACTCTGTTAGTGATGGAACTTTTCATACACAGGTGTTAGTGCTTTGTGGGTGTAGAAAATCAGACTCTGTTAGTGAAGGAACCTTTCATACAAAGGTGTCACTGCTTTATTAATGTAGGAACTCAGACTCTGTTAGTGAAGGAACCTTTCATACACAGGTGACACTGCTTTATGAGTGTATACCTTTTGAATTAAAACTTGTTTTGCTGAATTTGTCATTACAACTTTTTATTTCCAAAACTAGACCCTTTCTTTTTTTGCCTGAAATTAAATTACGATTTTGGACGAATGTTATATTTGCAGAAAAGCAGCATACTTATACGCTCATTATACAATTGACAAAATCCCTGTTATTTTAGCATTAGTTACTGTTCATTGCCATATATAATACACACACAAGGGTCGGACCACAAGTTCTATCTATAGTGAGGACAATTCCCAATAATATTCCCAATAATATTCCCAATAGATTAATAGTTCGTTGAATAATTCCAAAGTATATTCCTGATATATACTCGGATGCAAAGGGAAGTGCGTACTTTTGATTTTGATATATCTCTCATTCAAAATGTATCGATCCAAATTTTTGAAACCGAAACGCATAAAACACTTAATACGAAAATTCGCTACAATTTGAAGCAGTTTACTCTATATAATGTATATACTGTACACTTAATTCCACGTAATATTTCACGTAATATTTCAGAAAAATACCAAGAAAGGACAAAATATGCTATTGTCGATTTTTGAATCACATTTAAATCACATTACACTTTGTAACATGAAATGCATAAATGTTGAAGTTCAGCTTTGACAATTTGAAGCATTTCAGTACTGTATTTAATGTAAAGAAATTGCGAAATTGTACATCCTAAGTTTGCTGACCTGCTTGAGCCAAACGCGTATACTATCAATAATGAAACTTTGAAGGGATAACATTTGGTGTTATATGTTGCTTAAGTATTTTCTTCCCGAAAGGAAAAGCCTAATGTATTGATTAACAGCAGCATATTAGACATATATTATACAGGAAATTCCCGAGTTGCTTTTCTTTTTTCCTTTAGTATATTTGACTCGTGATTACATAATATTTATACAAAGTAAAGTTATAATTTGTTATTATTACTGAGTATTCCTATAACTGCTTATCGTTACCAGTGGAACTATCCGATGCTGATGTTCATTTTGAAAGTGGCACCCGCCATTGCTCTTGGCAACGTGGTCGTTCTCAAAGCAGCGGAACAAACACCACTAACGGCACTGTATGCAGCGTCCCTAGCAAAAGAGGTAGACTTATTACTTATATGTAAACGTTTGCCAACAAGAAATCTTTGTACAATTTTTAACACGAGCATTATTCCTAAAACAGAATTCATAGAAAGCACACACGGCAATCTTAATTTGTTTTTAAAACGTGTTAGTGTTTCTACATCATTTCAAAACTATTATTACTAATACTTATTTTAACACTATAAAGCCAAGTGATTTTGCATATATAAATTATTGTTGATTATATTGCACAATTAGTACATTTAACAAATGTAGAATAATGAAGAAAAATATGCTTGATTATTACTTAAAGATTGCAAGGTGTCCGTTTAATAGCCAATTATATTAACATAACTTGATATTCCGGCAGAAACTCAATTCGATGTTAAATCATTCTTAACACGGGAGTGATTATTTAGATTAATATTTAGATTTAGATTTTCATCAATAAATATATTCCTGACAATCGGGTATATTCTGAATCAAATCTATGTCTTGAATCAAACTGCATTCTTTGGGCATTGGATATAATGAGTTATCGACCTTTTTAATCAGCCCGTGTACGTTACGTTGTCGATATTCAGAGGAAAGTCGCAGTATACATTTGAACTCAGTATTCAATCGTTTATAGGCTGGATTCCCACCTGGCATTCTAAACGTCTTGTTGGGTTACGGACCGACGGCAGGCGCAGCCATCAGCAGTCATCCGGATATCAACAAAGTGGCATTCACAGGATCCAGCGAAGTGAGGACTAGTCGGTTACTTATTTGATAAATAGAGTTTAATTAACATTGTTGAAGTGATACGGGAAATAATTCCCGAGTGAGAAAGATTTTTGCGATATAGAAACGAGTGCGTTTTCGCACGAGTTTCTATATCGCAAGAATATTTCTCACGAGTTAATTAGTTTGCGTATAACGACAAAAATGTTAATTAAACTATATAATATTTATGCTGTGATGAATTTCTTTCCAATCGTCTTTTGACACAAGTATTCCTTCTTCTGTCACTCCTTTGGCGACAGCGCGGAGTAATATTATGACCTCAGTTCGTGACGTAATATCGTGACGTCTATCGTTTAGTTCATAACATTTGGCTACTGTGCTATCTTGTACACTAGGCGAGATAGCACAGTAGAAGAAGGGATATGTTATAGATTTTCTCAAACTGGGAAATTTCTATAATTCATCACAGAATATATAATACGAGTATTCATGATTATGCATTTTCTTAAACATCACTTACGGATGGCTTCCTTTTGATGCTTGTTAAATGAAGGCTTATTACAAAGTTTGATTCATAAAAACATCGGAAGATTGACTGAGAATCATCTTTTATTATGAGCTATTTTTTTGGCAATATTGGCCATGGCTGATGTTATGTATTTAATATGGCATTATAATTAATAATGCATAAATAAAGTGATAGGTCATCATATGTTAATTATATTCCGGACAATCGGAACTTTTGACAGTTGAACATATAATTACTTATTCCGGACAATCGGACGTATTGGCAATTCAACATTTATTTCATATTGCGGACAATCGGAGGTATTGACAGATCAACTTGTAGTTTCATATTCCGGATTTTCGGAAAAATTGACAGTTGACCACATAACTGCTTATTTCGGACAATCGGAAATATTGACAATTCAAAGTATAATTACTTATTTCGGACAATAGGAAATATCCGGACAATTCACCAATAAATATATATTCCGGACAATCGGGTAAATTCTGAACTAAGTTCGACCGCCGCCCTGTATACACAAAATCGGCCTATTGGCTGGTCATTGAATATTTGATCCTCCGGAAAATCGGAAGGTCATGAATAAGTATATTCCGGACAATCTGAAATATCTTAAATAAATTCGACCGCCGCCCAGTATAAACATAATCGTAATATTAGACTCCGGAAAATCTGAAGTATATTAGAAAATACCGAGACTAGAAATGTTTTACTTTAATTTATACTCCGGATATCGGAATAATAATAATAAATTAATGGTTATTTATCATGTAAACTATATTGTTTTCACTCAGTGTTAGTCAGATACGTGCTGGCAATGTCTGCTCGTGTCATCTGTCAATGCTAGATGCCAACTGTGTTGACAACGTTGAAATGCCAACTGTAGCCCGAACAGTTCCCCGCACTAAAACCTGAAAACCTCTAGGGTAAAACAGGAAAGCGATGGAAACTCATAATCTTTGAAATTCGAGACTTTCAATGATGTTTACAGACATAAAACTTCAACATCTGTGTCGGCTGTTATAATAAAGTACCAATATAATAAATTGTAATTAGTAAAGTGATATTTGTAAATATTGTTAATAATACTTTCCATAATAGAGAACATATACATCGTGGACGAAAATCCATGAATCACATCGGACCGTTTACATCTTCGGGATACCAAGCCTTTTGCATAGAACTAGCATAATGTCATGTATGGGAGACGTGTGTCGGAGTACATGTAATGCATCTTCCCGGATAATACTGCAGATTTCGTCTGTTTCTTAAAACACCGGTTGCAGTCAATTGAGAGTACGTCATATGTGGTAACTTCTCACATGAAGTCAGGTCCATAAAGGGTTTTAAAACCACTTAGCGCATCCAACAATATCTATAGAAACGCTGTAACGAGGTGGAAAAGCAAATGTTTCCGTCGATATAACGATAGCACGGACACGTTCCTTGTATCCAGCCAGAGATCAATTCTTCCCCAACATCAGCCATGACAATTTTGTTTATCGCCTGTGTAACTCGATATACATAAATTATACATGTAGTTTGACTGTCTTGATGCTGAAATTAGACAGAAGACACAAGCTGCACAACACATATCAGTGTGAAAAAATATAATGGGGAAGGGAGGGTGGGTGTATGAATCTTGTTTGTAGAAATATGAATTTTATTAAAAACAATTGCATCAAATATAATCGTCTTATCTCAATAAATAAAATCCATGATTAGTTACTCTAGACAACTGTTCAACTTGATACTTAGAAATGTGCTACATATATCTCCCATTTTGTAATAATTCTAATTATTTGTCATTTGATGACTACATAAATAAATGCATGCTTCTTTCTCAAACCGTCGCTACAAATCTACACTAAAAGTAATCTTAGGTATTTGATATTACTTGTAGCCAAATGACACCACGTGTTCGTAATCAGATCAAATATTGGTCTGAATGTCATGAATATGGTGAAAGTCATATAAAACCTTACACATTCAATTCTGTATACAATGCATTACTTTAGGTTGGGAAAATTATAATGCAATCTGCTGGAGCAACTAATCTGAAAAGGACAACATTAGAACTAGGTGGTAAAAGTCCAAACGTCATCTTTGCAGATGTCGACAGTAAGTAGCCCAACACTTCATCTTCAAAACAGCACCAACACAAAAAAATATACAAGCAAAACAAAAAAACTGCCAAAACTGCGATTGTTTTCATCAAAAACGCTATCTATAGATATAAATATAATACGATTTGTTTCAAATGCAATAGTTATCTAAGAATATAAAACAGAAGTAAGAGTTATTAATCATGTTAATACATATCAAGATGTTCCATAAGCATGCATGCATATAAACATGAATGCATTGAGTCTCTTCAGTGTGTCCTAAACTCGACCGGGCGGTTTCGTGTATCGCAGTCTATCCGCTGAGCACGTTAAATAACAATATATATGTATCTATTAGATGGTAAAAGTATGGCAATGTTTCTGGGGTCCTATGAATCCTACCAAGATCAAAAAATCTACGATAACGTGTTGATAATCCGTTAAACACTAAATCATCTATGTTGATCTGTAGCAGTGCCACTTAAAAATATAACAATTATAGTCGGTATTAATTTACTATTTTAATATATCCGTAGTTGACCAAGTAGTGGAGTTTGCGCATCGGGCTGCTATGGTCAACATGGGTCAGTGCTGCTTTGCCGGATCTAGGACGTTTGTACACGAAGACATCTACGATGAGTTTGTGAAGAAAAGTATTGAACGGGCAAAGAAGAAGACGGTCGGTGATCCATGGGAAAATAACGAAGGCGGACCTCAGGTTAGTACTAATCATCATGATAAAGAGTTGATAGTCAAGCAACCCTTTTCTGGAATAAGTTTATTGGTATCCGGTACACAGTATAAATCAGATGGTACCCGGGACTCAGCAAACGTCTACTGGTACCCGGTACGCAGTATTAATCGATTGGTACCCGAAATCACGCTCTATACCTATTAACATAGAAGAAGAACCTTTATTAACCTCGTCATAGGTCTATATAGGCCAACTCAAACACAATTTACACAGTGTATACATATTATGAATAAGTCACATAAGACTCTTGAGCAAACTTTTAGACACTTAAATAATGTATTAATAGGGCTACGCCAGTTTAGTATAAATATTGCTTTATATATCGAAGGATATATATTGCTTATATATATATTACTTAATCTTAATAAATCCTCCATAAATGGAAGTAGTATTAACACTTCAAAGAGTAGTTACTCTTTTACTCCCGTAAATGGTGGGAAAAAAGTATTTCCAAAAAGTATATCACTTTATACATCGAAAGATAGATATAGTTGATAAATATTACTTTATGGTCTAAGGATAGATAAATCTTATATTAAACATCACATTCCTGAATAAAGATTGATGAAGAACAGTTCAACAAGATTCTTGGACTAATCAAGGCTGGTCAAGAAGACGGGGCAAAGTTAGAATGCGGTGGAGAAAGACTGGGCGATAAGGGCTACTTCATACAGCCAACCGTGTTCAGCGGCGTTCAGGACAACATGAGAATTGCCCAAGAGGAGGTGAATGAACGTTTTATATTCACATTTAGTCCATATTACCAGTGACTTATGTTCTAATTCCGTATACTCTAAAGTCGATATCCCGTCATCAACAGGCAAATTGTATAAAAGATGTACTTTGTTTCTTAACCTACTGACGACGACATATATATATATATATAACTTACATATTTTGAGAATCCAAACTCTATCATGTCTATAGACACAATATAAAAGGCTTTAGCCAGCCAGGCCAAACTCAAAAACTGAGCGTCGAATTTAGAGTTACTAACTCATAATTCATTTTACGCTTATTCAGTCACGGGTATTTTATGAACCCGTAAAAAAATACAAAATATTTTTAATCGGCACATATATACATTATTATCTGACATGAACACCTGGATAGAGTTTTGATAAACGTTTTCGTAATGTAATTTTGCCGTTATTCGGTTAGTTCCTTTAGACATGTGCCATTTTATTTTGATTCCATTCGATACTTCAACTTTTCATATTATGTAAAATAGACATAGGTAAAACATGAATAAGAAGGGATTTTTTTTTTATAATTTCATTTTAGATAAATGCATTTGCTTAATTTGCCATGCATTTGTTTTTTTTCCTTCCCAGATTTTCGGCCCTGTTCAGAGTATTTTCAAATTCAAGACGATGGTAGAGGTTCTTGAAAGAGGAAATGATACTGAATACGGTCTTGCTGCAGCCGTGTTTACGAATGATATTAATACGGCGATGACGTACACGCAGGGTATCAAGGCCGGAACAGTATGGTAAGTTAAGTTCACGAACGATATCAATATGTCGATGACTAACACGCAGGGTATCAAGACCGGAAAAGCATGGTAATAAATACTGAAATGGAGATCCCTTGGAAGCAACATACACAAATATATAGATATTCTACCTTAAAGCCACAAAGATCGCTTAGAAGATCCCAAAGGACCAGTAAGTAATAACACTACAGATATGTAGTCGGGGCGAATTTTTACGGCCGCCAAACAGCACTAAACAAAAGCTATTGTGAATGTGAATGTCAATACACACTGGAAAGAGGATCCCTTGGAATCAACAAACACAAACAAGAGATAAAAGTAGCAGACTCGGTTTTACTGAGTCTGTTCATGAGAGGTAATGTATAATCCAACACCGCTCACGCCCCCTAGCACCGGCTTAAGCGATATTCTACCTCTTCTCTTGATTTAGATCTCTCGATTGAAAATGGTGAAATAACTAGCAAAGTCTATGACAAGAGAGATAATTTTAGTTTTGACATTGTTTATTATCCCCACTTGGATGGGGATGTTCCCCGAGCAACTTCTTATGGTGTGTATGTGTCTCAACTTATTCGTTTTGCAAGAGCTTGTACTCGACTTTAATATTCGTAATAATATTCGTAATCTTTGTATAACTAAAGAGCTACTGAATCAGGTTACCGTTATCATAAACTTCGTAAAACCTTTGCCAATTTTATTATCGTCACCCTGATCTTCTTTCCAAATATAAAAGTACTTTTAGGACTCTTCTGCGACAAGGACTATCACAACCTGACTTCTATGGTGATGTGATTTATAAACTACGTAAGATTCTTGGTCATAATCACTTTCATACTATCTTTGTTAAACGTGTTAAAAAGTTTATCAAAAGAGGTTATGACCCTATCATTTTGCAACGTACTGCATGCTTGGTGGTGGAACCTTTTACAGTTCGCCACTATGCTTTCCTCTTTAATTGTACGATGACCGGACAGGCTGTGGACCCTATGATAACGCCTACCTAAAGCCCATTGTGAATGTGGCCTTTGATGTTTGTCTATAATCTTTCTTGTCGTGCCTTTAATGGTTTATTTTCTTGTTGCTCTGGCTTCTACCAAGTAATTGAGTACCTTCATTGTGGCTTTCTAGTAAATGTGAGGTTTGGTGCACCCTAAAACCGGTTTAAACCCCCAGTGGCCTTTGTTGCCACTGACCGTTCCAATGCGGTAGCCCTATTGTCAACCCTTTTGTGTTTGTGATGTCGTTTGCATTTATTATTACTTTTGCCTTATTGTTTGTCTATTTGCGTGTTTCTTACTGTGTTTTGTGGTTGACTGTCCTCCTTGAATGCTACTTTCCCTGTCCGATCTTTTTATATTTATTTGATGATGCTCTTTAGTAAGTTTATTCACGAACGATATCAATATGGCGATGACTACCATGTAACATCAATATGACGATGACTTACTTACAGAGTTCAAGGCAGACACGAAATATGGTATTTGTTAGCTATAGGGCTGTTCAATACGGCGATATATTTCGGATCTGTAGTGTACCTTGAGTTTATGTATGTTATCAATGTGGTGGTATATAATACACAGTTGTCGACACCAGGCTGTTATGGTAAGTTTGGTTTTGAAGCTTTGCCAAACCTACACAGTTTCAAGGTCAGACATGTATGTTGTACGAGTAAGTAAATGTTCGTTATTGTCACATAAGCTTAAAGGTTACTATGCATGGACAAAATGAGATAAATAATATAGAATATTTGTCACCACTGATAGCGTTACATGTTGACAGGTGTCTTGCAATAATTAGTGCAATACTTTGAATAAACCAAACTAATGTTAATATGAACTAGAAAGAATTCGATGGCGCGCCATCACAAAATACCCAAGTTTTCTTCACACAGGTCAATTCCCTTTAACCCTGTATACCCATTTTACTTTTGCTCGTTCTTTGATACTCAGATAAGAAATAGTAGTATTTATGCCTTTCTGTATACATGTATGACACTGTAAATGAATAAAAAATGTTTAGGATATTTGTGTATTTGAATTTTGACACCTATCCCAGAGTCCCATGCTGACTCTGGAGCAAATTATACTGATATTTCAAAAATCAATACATTTTATTGAGAAAGAAAAGTAGATATTTGACCGAATTTAACTCTCTCCCTCATCCCCACCCCCTAACCCCCCACCCCGCCACACACACACCACCCAGCCCCGCAGTATATACACTATAATCGCTTCATCAAAATGTTTCGTCCGTCGGATGGGTACGTAAACCGGGCGGTCCCGTGTATCGGTCTATCCTCCGAGCACGTTAAGAACCTTAGGAATCTATTCGATAATGAGAGAGGGCACGGTTCCCGGATTCCTATGTATCCTCCCCCTCTATCTGGGCGGCTCTAAATAACATATTCTGTGTTGATGAGCCGTTAAACAACATTCAATTTAATTCATCAAAATGTTCATTTGAGACATAATTTAAAAAAACATGACCCCCTCTTAACCTCCACCTACCAGCCATCCCCTACAACCCCAACCCCAGCGAAGTTTTCCGAGATTTAAAACAATAAATCATTTTACATGCTGTGTATCTCTTTCATAGATGACTATTATACCAATTAATGTGCAAAAGTATGAAAAAATTACACCGTAATTTAATTATTAGTCTATTTGATGCGCCTTCATTCAGGTCTCACCGATGACGTAGGAGGAAACAAATGCATACGGTGTAATTCCATCATGTCCATAGTTATAATGTTTAATTTTAGACATAATTATCAAAAAACAAAAAATACGCCACCCCACCAGCCTACTCCTCCCGCACACACAGGCACACACAATCCCCATCCTGGGACATCGGGCAGACGTCCGAGTTCAAAATAATAAAATTGTTTGATATGTTGTTTA
>JAWPHD010023530.1:0-21871 GCA_037043455.1 Cyrtodaria siliqua | reverse complement strand
ACATAATTTATGGTTCAATATCCATTATATTCTATTGACCCCATGAACCTTTTGGCTGGATGTCCTGCGTTACCCTAGCAACACAACTTCTGCATAATTACTGTTTTCTATGAATCGTATACATTAAAGGGACTGGAGATGATCTGGTTACAATTTTATGACCCTGGCTTTATTTATTGATGAATAACTTACCCAGATTTCAAGGTTCTGCTGAGCAAATTGATGCAATAATGAATTACCCCCTTGATTATCTAACATTCAACTTCCCTTTATTTTTCAAATTTTGATTATCAGTCCTAAAATAGTTCAATAAAAGTACTTCCACAGCTTATAGCTTTAGAGCACCATAGGAATTATATTATGATATATGATTTATGATTTTATATAAAAAGGGAAATCACTGATTCAGGTCTTTTCGTTCAACAATAACTACTTTAGATGGTGCTATGAGGCCCAGTATTTAGTGTTTTTGCAACTTTTATAATCTTTTTATTTGTCTTTGGAGAAATAGCCATAGCTACTCCTAGAATGCTCTTCCCTTTAAATCATTTATTAAATCACCTAATTTTATTACAACATTACCAGTCAGGTGGTCAGGATTGTCAATAAAAAAATGTTTACCAGTCACATGAGTGGCTTTAAAATTACTAGCAGTTTAGTACTGTAAAAATTATGAGAAATGTTCTAGTGTAAGCCAAACATAAATTATGTTATTATTAATTACCCAAATAAAACATATATGTGAACAGAATTGGGAAAGTAGGAAATGAGGGGCACAAGATCATGATCGTGACACTTATTAGGCTACTAGAGAACCTAAATAGTAACAGTTGTTGACTTTATAATACTAAATTAAGCTGCACCAGGAAGTGTGTGTGTGGGGATGGGCAATGTAACTCCCAATTTGACAGGAATCAACTGTTTGTTAAAAAGGGACAATTGCAATCTTGATAAGTGTATCTAACATTAAAGGGAACAATTGCGAATCCTTGATAAGTGTATCTAACATTAAAGGGGACAATTGGCCATCTTGATAAGTGTATCTAACAATTAAAGGGACAGTTGGCAATCTTGTAAGTGTATCCTAACATTAAAGGGACAATTGGGCAATCTGGATAAGTGTATCTAACATTAAAGGGACAGTTGGCAATCTTGATAAGTGTAACTAACATTAAAGGGACAATTGCAATCTTGATAAGTGTATCCTAACATTAAAAGGGACAGTTGGCAATCTTATAAGTGTATCTAACATTAAAGGGACAGTTGGCAATCTTGATAAGTGTATCTAACATTAATAGGATGCTAATTGATAGAGTATTCATTTTGACTTCAAACTTGCTTGCAGTTGCATATAAACAGAATACTTTTTTGAAGTTTTCAGTTTTCTTAATTATTCTACCATAGTTTAAACATATCATGGGGTGCCTATATCATTGGTGCCCTATATCATTGGTGCATATATCATTGGTGCAATATAATCAACATTTAGTAATATGCATAATCAATTTGCTTTGAACCTATTCAATAATGATAACATTAATGATTGACAAATTGCAAGTATGAAGGATACTAATGACAGGCTGCGAGTTTTTTTCACAAATAAAGATTGCCTTGTGTCCCTTTAATGCCCGTCAACACGTCATTATCTTGGGTATTTCGAGCGGCCCCAAGAGAGAGGGGAAGATGCATTAGGTGTTCAGGAGCTTGTCCTACCCTTACTATCAAATAGTTTCCTATGGTTCTTTAACATTCTTGGAGGATCAGACTCTGATACGCATGGACCCTACCATGTTTACGCCCCATCTGAAGGATGACACTAAGTGTCTAAGGATACACAAAGAAATCTAGCGGCGCCTTTAATACCATTGAAACCATAATCTTCTAGACTTCAGATTCGACCACCTTGATGCTTGAACCCGTAATCTCTAGATTCACAGTCGACGCCTGTGATGCTTGAACCAGTATCCTCTAGATTCAGTCAACGCCTTTGATGCTTGAACCCGTATTCTCTAGATTCACAGTCGAGACGACATTTGATGCTTGAACCACGTAATCTCCTAGATTCACAGTCGCACACTCTGATGCTTGAACCCCGTAATCTCTAGATTCATACATCACACCCCTTTGATGCTTGAACCCGTATATCTCTAGATTCACATCAACACCTTTGATGCTTGAACTCGTAATCACTAGATTCAGTCGACACCTCTGATACTTGAACCCAGTAATCTCTAGATTCAGAGTCGTCATCTTTGATGCTTGAACCCGTAATCTCTAGATTCAAAGTCACCACCTTTGAATGCTTGAACCCGTAATCTCTAAGATTCACATTAACACCTCTTTGATGCTTGAACCCGTAACTCTAGATACACTGTAAGACACCTCTGATGCTTGAACCCGTACTCTCTAGATTACAGAGCCGTCCCGCCTTTGAATGCTTGAACCCGTAATCCCTCTAGATTCAGAGTCTTCCGCCTTTGATGCTGGAACCCCCCCGGTAAATCTCTAGATTCAGAAGTCGTCAGCCCATTGATGCTTGAACCTGTAAACCTCTAGATTCAGCGACACCTTTGAGTGCTTAAACCTGTAATCTCTGGATTTCTGAGTCGATGCCATTGATGCTTAACCTGTAATCTCTAGATTCAGTCTATTCATGCTATCAACTGGGCCACCGCTAGACCCATATGCTTGAAGGGAAGACATTCAGGTAACTGCTATTGAATGTTTAATTTCTAATTCCTATGTAAATATTTGGAATAAATCTGTTTAAACTATTAAACCATGTGGGCTAAGTGTAACATAGTTGTAACTACAGTACTTTTATTATATTATAACCAGAAGTGTGTTTGTATGAAGTATAAACTCTTTGAAACCACATGTTAGATAGAGGAAAGGGTTAAACCCGAGTACACACTTACAGAAAGACAGAAATAACAAATCTTAACAAATCCTTTTAATAACAATTGGTCCTTCCTTCAAAACGGTATGGAAACTCAAGTGGGACATACTCAGCCAAAAAAACATGTCATGGTGCAATAATATATCCCGTAAATTGTGAGAGAACTCTTTCTCTGTGACAAATGTACGTCAATCTGAGACAGGTCAAGTAGTTAGGTTTCAAGTATGATGTAAGTCTACATTATACAGTAGGGTAGGCGAACAAAACGTCATCTTTTTTGGAATTTTTTTTTTTTTTTGGCATGGCACGAATCTATATGCACATTGTCTAATTACCATACATTACAGGCATCTGACAAATCCTTACATCCCTAAACTGTGACCAAATTGTACTGTTTAAACCATTTCCCCCATATTAGAGCAATCCCCTAATACGAGGGCTCCCCCCCCCCCCCCCCCCCCCCCCACCACCACCACACCCAAGCTGACAATACGGTATATAATTATAGAATGTATTTAGAATTTCTCGATACCAATTACACTTAGCGTGGACTAAAATAATCACTGAAGTAGAACCAGAGAGCTCAAGAACTGTGAGATATTCTCCCAAAGTAATGCTTACTACGGCCCCCATAAAAGCTGTAAGTATAGGGTGGACAGATGTTTCGAAGTGTCTTCATGAAGCGGTAATATAGGCCTTCCAGCTCAACCTCTATTTACATCAAAATAAACATCTACAATATGGGCAAAGAGCTTTACATTCTGCGAGCTGTAAACATAATATATAGTTACTGGCAAATTCCTTGTTGAAACTCCATTTATGAGTATGCTGGAGCCCCGATCATTGTGACTGCCACGCACTCGAGTGGCATCTTAAACTAGGACAGTGATCTGATGACGAAATATGCCCTTGAGAACGAACAGACATTTAGGGATTCTACACCATACTGCCAGGATAGACTGTGGCCCTTTCTTGCATAGGAATCACACAGGCCGAACAATTGCAACAATTTCCCTAATAAAGTTGGTAACCATCAGAAATGCAATAAATACTTCACATAAATAAAAAGATGTTGATTCAGCACAAGTGATATGTAAACAACTACGCTCCTTAGACATATCACAGGATACAGATTCCTTCAATATACAAGAGCCCAGAATCTATACATGCTATCTTGCAAATACATCCCTTCATAAACAAGCCTTGATTTTATCTCTGAAACCTCTGGAATCATTGCATATACACATGACTATATACTACATGACTATATCCCATGATCCCTCGACTCCCAGCTCACTCCCAAAGGACATGTTATTAGGTCTGCTCAAGAAAAGTATTGTTTTGTTAGTATGTTTTGTTGTTTTTTTTGTATGTGTTTTACGTCATCTTTTCAACACATGTAAGGGTACTATATGAGGTATGATTTTTTGTGGTGGAGGCAGACAACCCCCATTTTCTAGAACCAGTACTGTAACACCTCCCACCATCCGTAAGAATCGACACTTCCACATTACAAGTTCAAAGCTCCAGTGGGATTCGAACCCGCAGCGGTAGACAGCGAAGGAGTTTGACAATATACAAATTGATTTTCACAAAAGCCCGGACTTCGGAGATTTCTAATCAAATGATCTTTTTTGTATGAATTTTAATCAGCTCCAGCTATAATCATACAAAATGATTAACTCTCGTCTTCTAGTATAAAGGCATGATCAGATCTAGAATTCAGCGAAATACTGTCCTTAAATATTTAGTAAAATCAATGTACTACTTCTTTAGTAGTACACATCACTACCGGCTGTTTTTGAATTGAATTTGAATGTTGTTTATACGGCTTCAGGGTATTTAGAGCCGCCCCAGATTGGAGGGGAAGGAACACAGGAATCCGGGAACCTGCCCTACTACTTAATTATCGAATAGATTATCTATGTTCTTTTTAACGTGCTCGGAAGGAATAAGACCGATAACACAGGATCGCCTGGTTACGTCCCCATCCGACGGACTAGCTAGAGAAAGTGTCTTGCCAAGAACAAACCCGACGGTAACTCAGTGGCACCACGGAGGATTGAACCCTGGGCCTCCGCTTACTAATCCGCCCATGCTACCGACTGCCGCCATCACGCCAGCCACTCTGCTGTTTTGGAAAACAACGACAAATCTCTGTTTTGAACTGAACGACAAATCTCTTAAAAGCTGTACTCTGTCTTCTACTTTCATGTTCAACCTGTTTTGGCCAAGTTTAAGCACTATTTAATTGGTTTGATATGAATCATTTGTTGTGCCAGATACTAATAGCTAGGTGTAAACTTCCAGGTATCCACACCTGAGACAAAGCTGGACGTTATTGATGGAAAATCAGCAATCAAAACATTACCATTATCTGCTTATAAAGGAGCCACCTGGTGCTCATATTGATCTGATGGAGACGGAAAAATGTCAGCAATTGTTTCCTGCCTCAACTCAATTGACAGAAATGAAAATTTGCTCTCTAATGCTGAAATTTTCTCCTCTGTCCCATTTAACCATCATTGGCTTTCTGGCAGAGCATCCACCTCGAAAGTGGAAGTTCCGGCAGAAGCGTCCACCTCGCAAGTGGAAGTTCATGGGTTTGATCACCAGCTGGGTCACACAACCAACTTCATAATGGTAGCTCCCTTGCCTGATGTTCAGCATATTAAGATGGTCGGTCCGGTGTTAGTATAATGTGACTGGGTGGGGTATCATGTCGTGTGTCATGGTGTACTAGTGTGGCAGCACTGACTGGGTGGGGTATCATGTCGTGTGTCATGGTGTACTAGTGTGGCAGCACTGACTGGTGGGGTATCATGTCGTGTGTCATGGTGTACTAGTGTGGCAGCACTGGACTGGGTGGGGTATCATGTCGTGTGTCATGGTGTACTAGTGTGGCAGCACTGACTGGGTGGGGTATCATGTCATGTGTCATGGTGTACTAGTGTGGCAGCACTGACTGGGTGGGGTCATCATGTCGTGTGTCATGGTGTACTAGTGTGGCAGCACTGACTGGGTGGGGTATCATGTCGTGTGTCATGGTGTACTAGTGTGGCAGCACTGACTCGGGTGGGGTATCATGTCGTGTGTCATGGTGTACTAGTGTGGCAGCACTATAAAGCTGAGAATTAAGCTCACATGTTACAAAAAGACACCGTTTTGATATGACTAAAAGATCCTTAGTAAAAGTGACTTTAAACCCCACATTCATACATGCAATTTCCTTCCCAAGATATGACCACTGTGATGAATCAAAGTATACTGTAGTTCAACACAAACTTTAATACGCTTTCACATGAAAAATGTTGCTCAAATTACATCAATACCAGTCAGATACAAATACATGTTGGTCAAACTACATCAATACCAGTCAGGTACAACTACATGTTGGTCAAACTACAGAATTCAGTTAAGACAAAACACTACCCCAACAATGTATATACAAGACTAAAACACTACCCCAACAAATTATATATAAGACAAAACACTACCCCAAACAAATGTATATATAAGACAAAACACTACCCCACAGATGTATAGATATATTATCAATAAAATTAGTCAAATCTCAGCATATTCTCAAAATAACCCTGATCAATCGGGAGTCGCTTTGCAACTGCGTTTTTGACAGGAAAAGATATATAAAATCAAAACTCAACAGTTACCCTGGAATAGTTGTGGAATATTTGTATTGCCGTCACCACAATCAATATATAGCTCCAAATGAAGAACCACTCCACAAACCGTGATTGAAGGCTTTTATGGAGTCTGTCCCAATCGGCCCTCCTCATAACAACCAATTACAGCGTTATTTCGCTTGAAATGAAACTGGTCGCATCAAGTGAACATACAATGAACACAGCAGAAGAAGAAAATGAGCTATAATTGATTTCACTTTAGTATGTAATAATGAATAGGATCAATAAAGACGTTTGTCAGGTGTTTTAAGTTTCTCGTGATAGATGAATAAGAGATATTTTTATACCAAATGACAGTCACTTGATGCATAGCTTGATTTGTCTACCCTGTGCTACCCTGTGCGAGCCATTCACTATACGAATGTTAGAGAGTTCTGGCTGTCTGTCTGGTGTGGAAACTGAAGGACTCGGGTTCAAGCCTTGATGAGGCCACTGAGTTCTGTCTGTGTGTTTTCTTTGGCAAGACACATACCCTTAGCGTCATTGGTCGGATAGGGATGTAAACTGGGGTGGGGTTGGGTGGGGTGCATAGGGTCTGCCTTATGTACACTTGCAGGCTAGGCCCAATAAGCCGGTCTGTCATACACTTGCAAACTTTGGCCCAGGTCACCTGTCTGCCTTTAGCTTGCAGACTTATATGAAGACCTGTGACTCTAGCCAGCCACCAACCAAACTATTCAGCGACTTTGTCTTAATCACTTCCTTTGTTTACATTCATTAATCCTATGGCTAATTAAATATACACCATTTTCTTCTGCACACAATTGTATACTGGATGTCTGCATTAACAGCAAAATAAAACATGTTTTCTGAATGCAAACAGATACATTATATATTATATATATAGATATATATACTGAAAGGAAAAAGAAACGCATAATATGTATTTCCGCTATATATTGTATGTTTAATAGGATACTGCTAATCGAATGGTACAGGGCGACATTAGGCCTGTCCTTTCGGAAAGAAGGTTTACAAAGCACTGTCCCCTTTAAAGTTTCATTGTTGATGTAATGTGCATTTGGCTCAAGCAGGTCAGCAAACTTAGGCTTTAAACGTTGCAAAATCTTAAAGTTAAACACAATACTGAAATGGCAGCGACTTTTTCAACATTTATGAATTTCGTGTAACAAAGTATACTTTGATTAAAAGGTCTACTACATGACAGAGTTGTCCTTTCTGTAATTAGTTGTAGCCCCTTTTTGAACAAAACATGTTCAGATATATCTGGAATATTACGTGGAATTAGGTGTAAATAATAGTGTAGTATAGGCAATTTTTTGATAATGCGTTTCTTTTTCCTTTCAGTATATATATAAATATATGTAAAATATGAAACATTAAACAAACTTGGCAAGATAACATCTCAACAAGAACCCTTATCACACGGAACTGATCAAAACGCTCAAGTTCATGGAGTAAAAGTCTGAAATTCAGAAACATAAAACAGGCTGGAATAACTGCCACATAATGTAGTACAAATTATGGGAAAACAAACATCCAAGCTCAAGAGAGATTATCATTTTTTATGGTTTAATATTAAAAGGATTACTGAATCTTAGATCAAACTGTCAATTTTAGAAAAGAATTTATTATGTTGGTATAGATCGAGGAACACCAACATGTTTTCATCAAGAGACGTGACCTTAGGCCACACTTTTGAGGTCAACCATTGCAAGAAAAAACAATGATATCCTGCCCTCTCATAAGCAGAGACATCCGTCTTCAAAGTGCTCTGACATAGTTTGGGACATAAGTGATTTGTTTGGAGAAGAATTACAGTTATGTACATGTATGTCCAACCATGATTAATGTTGGATAAGTTGTCGGATAAAAAAAACACATTTAGTCGTAGCAATCAGTAGCTACTGTAGATTATTAGGTATTGGTGGTGTTGCTAGTTCTGCTGCTGCTGCTGCCGATGATGATGATGGTTGTGGTGGTCATTGTTGTGGTGGTGGTGGTGTTCAGCTGTTGAGAAATCAACTACTTCTTCTGCTGATTATGACTGATAATGATGTTGATAATGATGATGATGATGAGATGATGGTGATAATGATGATGAGATGATGATGATGCCGAGATGATGATGTTGATGACGAGATGATGATGATGATGAGATCATGATGATGCTGAGATGATGATGATGATGATGATAATGATAATGAGATGATGGGATGATGATGATGATGATGATGAGATGATGATGATTATGATAAGATGATGATGATGAGATGATTATGATGATGATGATGATGATAACGATGACGATGATGATGATGATGATGTTGATGGTGATGATGATGATGGTATCATTAATGATGTTGATGGTGATGGTAAGGAGGAGGAGGGCAACTGACAACAATGACGACAATGGAGCTGCGACTGATGATAATGATCATCATGAATCGTTGTCCTCCTTTTCATAATAAAACTTGTTTCCTGCTTAGATGCTTAGCCAGAAAGATGTTTTCTGATAATGACATCTAGATACTGCCCCTGATGCCATGTAATACTTGGGAAGATGTCCTAAAATGTTCACACATTATCATTATCTGGATCTTATATTAATTGGTGACTTTAATTTCATGCATGGCCCAATAAATCGCCATTCTCGATGACATGACGGACGTCAGAATGCATTATGGGATCAGCTATTTGCCACAGACAAGACAAAGGACATCAGTGGCTATAGTGACAGTTCCATGTGACTGATGGTGGGGATCCCAGTTCAATGTGACTGTTGGTGGGGATCGCAGTTCCATGTGACTGTTGGTGGGGATCGCAGTTCCATGTGACTGTTGGTGGGGATAACAGTTCCATGTTACTGATGGTGGGATCACAGTTCCATGTTACTGTTGGTGGGGATCGCAGTTCCATGTGACTGATGGTGGGATCACAGTTCCATGTTACTGATGGTGGGGATCCCAGTTCCATGTTACTGATGGTGGGGATGCCAGTTCCATGTGACTGTTGGTGGGATCGCAGTTCCATGTGACTGTTGGTGGGGATAACAGTTCCATGTTACTGATGGTGGGATCACAGTTCCATGTTACTGTTGGTGGGGATCGCAGTTCCATGTGACTGTTGGTGGGGATAACAGTTCCATGTTACTGATGGTGGGATCACAGTTCCATGTTACTGTTGGTGGGGATCGCAGTTCCATGTGACTGTTGGTGGGGATAACAGTTCCATGTTACTGATGGTGGGATCGCAGTTCCATGTGACTGATGGTGGGGATCGCAGTTCCATGTGACTGTTGGTGGGGATAACAGTTCCATGTTACTGATAGTGGGATCACAGTTCCATGTTACTGTTGGTGGGGATCGCAGTTCCATATGACTGATGGTGGGATCCCAGTTCCATGTTACTGATGGTGGGGATCCCAGTTCCATGTTACTGATGGTGGGCAGTGCTCAAGAAATAGGATAGCCCGACGCCCGGGGCTCCTTGAAATCCATTCCGGGCCTGTCTCATTTTGCAGACGAGGAGCCCGTCGGGCCTGTCTAAAAAAAACACAAAAAAAACACGGTTTTACTGGATCTCAAGCTCACGTTCCTCAAGACAAAATACTCCCATGTGTATTGTGAACTGTGAAAACATTTGCAATAAAGTAATTAAAATGTGTTATACACACATTGAAACAATAAGAAGTTTGAATATTTTGCCTGGCTTCGTGTCGGCAGTTTGTCACAACTTTGAAGTTGGCAATTGTTGACATAAAACTCATTATTCTGCTATTAGGGTTGTGTTTTCTTTCCTTTGTGATAAGAAATACCGTTTTTGTCATTAAAAACACACTAATGCATGGAAAAAAAATCATATTTCGATTGAATGTTTGTGAAATGTTCGGGCCGTAAAAGTGCGGTGTCATAGTAGTTCGGATGGTACATAATTTCGGATATATATATATATATATATATATTTTATTTTTTATTTATTTTTTACATAATCAAATAAGAAAAACTGTCCTTTACAAATACATGTTGGTGGAAAGAAAAATATATATACTGTATATGTATAAATACAGATATAAAGTATATTTCTATTCATTATTTAAGGTGTAAGGAGTTCCTGGAATCCTACTTTTAAATGAATTCTAGTCTAGGCTCCTAATTCTTTACTTGGAGAAAGTGCTGACAAAAAGAAAAAATATAGCCAGAGGAGGCTCTGATAGTCTCATAAAACCTGATTAAAAGTTTGGCTCCAAGTTTAGCTCCAGTTTCACCAAGTCGGCTCTGATTATTATCGTTTGGCAAAAGTGCTAGTACTCTCCTTTGCATTGGTTATAAATTACTATGTAATATTCTATTCTAACATATTTTAAACAAAATGGTAAATAAGTCCGCTGACCAGGGAGCATTAAGTGGTAGCAAAAAGAAAAATATAGTCAGAGGAGGTTCTGAGCTTGATTAATACATACGTAACAAAATTAATGTGTGCTATAAAAGTGAATAAAGACACATTTCCAATAAGAAAAATATATTGGACCTTTCCATTTTAAATCAGGGCCTGTCCATTTCAATTCAGGGCCTGTCCATTTCAAATCGGGGCCTGTCCATTTTCAGAAGCAACAAGCCCTGGGCCTGTCTCTTAAAATAATTTTCTTTGAGCACTGGTGGGGATGCCAGTTCCATGTGACTGTTGGTGGGATCGCAGTTCCATGTGACTGTTGGTGGGGATAACAGTTCCATGTTACTGATGGTGGGATCACAGTTCCATGTTACTGTTGGTGGGGATCGCAGTTCCATGTGACTGTTGGTGGGGATAACAGTTCCATGTTACTGATGGTGGGATCACAGTTCCATGTTACTGTTGGTGGGGATCGCAGTTCCATGTGACTGATGGTGGGATCACAGTTCCATGTTACTGATGGTGGGGATCCCAGTTCCATGTTACTGATGGTGGGGATCCCAGTTCCATGTGACTGATGATGGGATCGCAGTTCCATGTGACTGTTGGTGGGGATAACAGTTCCATGTTACTGATGGTGGGATCACAGTTCCATGTTACTGTTGGTGGGGATCGCAGTTCCATGTGACTGATGGTGGGATCACAGTTCCATGTTACTGTTGGTGGGGATCCCAGTTCCATGTTACTGATGGTGGGGATGCCAGTTCCATGTGACTGTTGGTGGGATCGCAGTTCCATGTTACTGTTGGTGGGGATCCCAGTTCCATGTTACTGATGGTGGGGATGCCAGTTCCATGTGACTGTTGGTGGGATCGCAGTTCCATGTGACTGTTGGTGGGGATAACAGTTCCATGTTACTGATGGTGGAATCACAGTTCCATGTTACTGATGGTGGGGATCCCAGTTCCATGTTACTGATGGTGGGGATCCCAGTTCCATGTGACTGTTGGTAGGGATCGCAGTTCCATGTGACTGTTGGTGGGGATAACAGTTCCATGTTACTGATGGTGGGGATCCCAGTTCCATGTTACTGATGGTGGGGATCCCAGTTCCATGTGACTGTTGGTGGGATCGCAGTTCCATGTGACTGTTGGTGGGGATAACAGATCCATGTTACTGATGGTGGGATCACAGTTCCATGTTACTGATGGTGGGGATCCCAGTTCCATGTTACTGATGGTGGGGATCCTAGTTCCATGTGACTGTTGGTGGGGATCGCAGTTCCATGTGACTGTTGGTGGGGATCGCAGTTCCATGTGACTGTTGGTGTGGATAACAGTTCCATGTTACTGATGGTGGGGATCCCAGTTCCATGTGACTGTTGGTGGGGATAACAGTTTCATGTGACTGATGGTGGGATCGCAGTTCCATGTGACTGATGGTGGGATCGCAGTTCCATGTGACTGTTGGTCGGGATAACAGTTCCATGTGACTGTTGGTGGGATCACAGTTCCATGTTACTGATGGTGGGGATCCCAGTTCCATGTGACTGTTGGTGGGGATCGCAGTTCCATGTGACTGTTGGAGGGGATAACAGTTCCATGTTACTGATGGTGGGATCGCAGTTCCATGTGACTGTTGGTGGGGATAACAGTTCCATGTGACTGTTGGTGGGATCACAGTTCCATGTTACTGATGGTGGGGATCCCAGTTCCATGTGACTGTTGGTGGGGATCGCAGTTCCATGTGACTGTTGGTGGGGATAACAGTTCCATGTTACTGATGGTGGGGATCCCAGTTCCATGTGACTGTTGGTGGGGATGCCAGTTCCATGTGACTGTTGGTGGGGATAACAGTTCCATGTGACTGTTGGTGGGATCACAGTTCCATGTTACTGATGGTGGGGATCCCAGTTCCATGTGACTGTTGGTGGGGATCACAGTTCCATGTGACTGTTGGTGGGGATAACAGTTCCATGTTACTGATGGTGGGGATCCCAGTTCCATGTGACTGTTGGTGGGGATGCCAGTTCCATGTGACTGTTGGTGGGGATCCCAGTTCCATGTGACTGTTGGTGGGGATCCCAGTTCCATGTGACTGTTGGTGGGGATGCCAGTTCCATGTGACTGTTGGTGGGGATGCCAGTTCCATGTGACTGTTGGTGGGGATGCCAGTTCCATGTGACTGTTGGTGGGGATGCCAGTTCCATGTGACTGTTGGTGGGGATGCCAGTTCCATGTGACTGTTGGTGGGGATCACAGTTCCATGTTACTGATGGTGGGGATCCCAGTTCCATGTGACTGTTGGTGGGGATGCCAGTTCCATGCGACTGTTGGTGGGGATCCCAGTTCCATGTAACTGTTGGTGGGGATCACAGTTTTATGTGACTGTTGGTGGGGATCACATTTCCATGTGACTTTTGGTGGGTATCACAGTTCAGTGTGACTGTTGGTGGGATCACAGTTCCATGTGACTGTTGGTGGGGATCACAGTTCCATGTGACTGTTGGTGGGGATCGCAGTTCCATGTGACTGTTGGTGGGATCACAGTTCCATGTTACTGTTGGTGGGGATCACAATTCCATGTGACTGTTGGTGGGGATCACAGTTCCATGTGACTGTTGGTGGGGATCACAGTTCCATGTGACTGTTGGTGGGGATCACAGTTCCATGTGACTGATGGTGGTAATCACAGTTCCATGTGACTGTTGGTTGGGATCACAGTTCCATGTGACTGTTGGTGGGGATCACAATATCCCCATTGTTGGGAATCACAGTTCTATTTGAATGTTGGTGGGGATCACAGTTCCATGTGACTGTTGGTGAGACGGTGTCAGTTGTATTCATGAGCTGGGTAGAGCTAAATTTCCAAATACAATAATGCTGCTGATGCTACTGCTGTGAATGATGATTATGTAGTTGATGATGATGGTGATGTTGTTGATGATGATGGGGATGTTGTTGATGATGATGGTGATGTTGTTGATGATGATAGTGATGTTGTTGCTGATTATGGTGATGTTGTTGATGATGATGGTGATGTTATTGCTGATGATGGTGATGTTGTTGATGATGGTGATGTCAGATAATGAAATCAGATGATGAGTATTACTTTAATGATATATTTAATGGTGGTCAACAAAACATTTACAGGAAAATGTTTATGATAATACAACCAGATACAAACAATTGCTGACAATTTCTCTTATATTTGTTTGTTTGAATGGTTTTAGCACATGTTAGGCCATATATGATGGTCAATATTTATTGAGGCAGATCACCCCATTTTTCCTGGGTAGAACCATTACTGTATACCTCCCTCCATCCGTAAGAAGACAAACTCTGTATAAACATAAAGGTTTACTTAACCAAAAATCTCAACTTATTTTATTCTCTTTTCTGAAACTAATTTTCCACTTCACATACGTGTCAAGCGTAGTGAAATGAAGCTTATTTCCTATTTCCCCTTGGACAATAACATTCCACCCTAACTGTGTTACACAAACCATTATTCTGGCAACAGAAACAGCCGCAAAGCTTTTCAACAATTTCTATAACTTTTTGACAGAGGCTGAAAACAATATTGGCAGCACTTCAACTAAAATAGAATCTATTTACTCCAGTATTTGCATAAATTAATTGAAAGAATCCTTTTTTTTTCTTCCTTCTTCAAACTCATTTACACATCATGCTATTCTGTGCATTATATGGGGTCTGGCAGCACAGACTTCTGATTTATGTATGTAAAGATTTGAATTTGACTCTATTTTGGGAGGTGGTGCACTAATGATCACTTAGGAGAGGAACTCTGTGATTTTTTCTTTCTTTCCAAGCCCATCAACTATGTATTATAATGTGTTGTAAAAATGCTTAAATAAAATATGTTTAAACCAAAGATTAATTGATGTGACTTATATTCATCACAGATATTTTCACCTAAAAATGATTTTGAAAGCATTCACCTTTCACAGCTGTTTCTCAACTCCATGTCAAATGTTGTATTAAGTTAACGATTAAAACATGCAGACTTGTAATATGTTTTCTACTCAAAAGAAGGCTGCTAGATTTTAGAGAGAAACCAAGAAAAGAAACGACTAGAACTAGAAACAACTAGAACTATCACTGAAAGTGAAGAATATCCCCGTCAAAAAAAAGGCCCGGGCCATAATTCAGGAATAAATAATCAACCAAGTGTGATATAGAAGGACATGAGGTCATTGGTTGTTATGTGTATATGAAGTTATGGAACAACCCACTCAAAACAGTTAGAGGAATGCAAGTAATCAAAATGTACCAAAATGTGTCTTTGTTGCAACGCAACAAAAATGTGTTAAGCGGGAGGTTACAGACAGCATAATTCCTATATATAGCCCCCACTTCACTTTGTGAAAGCAGGGGATAATACTTTTCGTTTTAAAGTTATTAAAAAAGCAGGAAGTGCTCCAAGATGTTAACAAGATCACAACAAGATAGTTTTGTAATGTGTAGTGGTATTTTGATGCATGAAAAATTTAAATAACTGACCTCAAGAGTGTTGTTTGTCCATTAAAACCTCTTTTTAAAGAAGCAGGATGTGTTTCCAATGTCAAGAATTTGTAATTGGAGAAAAAAGTGTTAATAATTTGTAACTGGAGAAAAAACTCTACATAAAGGTCTTCATGTTTTTAAAGACCTTGATTTTGTAATTTTATATAAAAGAATATTATAACGATCGAGATATTCAACAAAAGGACCATGGCAATCACGTAACTAGTTACTTACAAAGGAAAAATGATTTTAATCGACATTTAAAGTGTTAATGAACAACTCGATGCACATACCATTCTGGCTAGCAATGATCACAGTATTTTACTCATAATTCATTTACAAAACCCCTCAGTTTTTTTAAAATTCGAGTATCTTTACTCATCAAGTAACTACAAATACAAAACTTTTAAAAATCATGAGTATTACATTTGTATGTATTGTCCTGTGGAACACTTTTTTTCCATATTTACATGATGAAAGTTGCTCCAAGCAAAGAACAACTGCCACAGAGTGTTTCGTTTTACTTAACATCCATTTAATCAGAATAGTTGTTTCTTTTAAAATGCATTAAATGGATTCACCTTTTTAATAAGGAGCAATCTCAAGTTTTTCTTATATATAATTCAATGTAAACAAAGATGGCCACTGGCTGCCAATTTAAAACAAACTTCAATCAGGAAAAACAATAGACATGCTCATGATTTTATGTTTGCTCAAGTTCTGTATCAATACCTTAAATGGCAGGAATCTCACAAACATTGTTTTAGGATAATTTTGGCAATGATGGGCAGGAAATTAAATGTATTAAGGACCAACTATATATATAAGTTCAATTAATAGTTAAAAATAGTTATCACTAGTTTTTAATATGTAAACCTATCAACAGATCAATGAAAACACAAATATTTGATGCTGTTTCAACATGAATCGACATTGAGATGTCATGCCGACACAGACATAAGTCAGGATTCAATACCTCTTATACAGATAGTCACATGCGTAACTTGCACTTTCCACGATACCATCGCGGACGTAAATATTTGATCATCGCGGATTTCCCCCCAGAATTACCTGAGTTCCGTCGCAGTCCTTCACGGTAGTTTTGACCTAAGACTAATCCATCTCGGGATCGCGATAATTTTCTAAATGAATGAAAACTCCGCAGATCAACAATTTGCTGATTTTTCAATATATATAGCATTTTTAACAAAATCAAGGGCCATAACTCCACTGTTACTGGTTTGATCTGGTTGGTTTTCGAACTTGACCAAGCTTTCATAGACATTAACAATCTGATAAGGTTTGGTAAAGATCGGATGAAAAATCTTAAAGAGGCAAAATATATCATTTTGAACTAAATCAAGGGACATAACTCCGCTGTTACTGGTCCGATATGAATGGTTTTCAAACTTGTCCGAGCTTTCATTGATATTAACAATCTGATAAAGTTTGGTAAAGATCGGATGAACAATGAAGCCCCTATCGTCTTAACGAGGCAAAAAATAGCATTTTTAACTAAATCAAGGGCCATAACTCCGCCGTTACTGGTCCAATATGGCTGGTTTCCAAACTTGTTCGAGCTTTCAACGACATTAACAATCTGATAAAGTTTGGTAAAGATCGGATAAACAATGAAGCCCCTATCGTCTTAACGGGGCAAAATATGGCATTTTTAACAAAATCAAGGGCCATAACTCTGCTTTCACTAATCTGATAAGGCTGGTTTTCGAACTTGTCTGAGCTTTCATTGATATTAACAATCTGATAAAGGTAAAGATCGGATGAACAATGAAGCCCCTATCGTCTTAACGAGGCAAAATATATCATTTTGAACTAAATCAAGGACCATAACTCCGCTGTTATTGGTCCGATATAAATGGTTTTCAAACTTGTCCGAGCTTTCATTGATATTAACAATCTGATAAAGTTTGGTAAAGATCGGATGAACAATGAAGCCCCTATCGTCTTAACGAGGCAAAATATAGCATTTTTAACTAAATCAAGGGCCATAACTCTGCCGTTACTGGTCCAATATGGCTGGTTTCCGAACTTGTTCGACCTTTCAACGACATTAACAATCTGATAAAGTTTGGTAAAGATCGGATGAACAATGAAGCCCCTATCGTCTTAACGAGGCAAAATATAGCATTTTTAACTAAATCAAGGGCCATAACTCCGCCGTTACTGGTTCGATATGGCTGGTTTTCAAACTTGTTTGAGCTTGCAACGACATTAACAATCTGATAAAGTTTGGTAAAGATCGGATGAACAATGAAGCCCCTATCATCTTAACGATGCAAAATATAGCATTTTTAACTAAATCAAGGGCCATAACTCCGCTGTTACTGGTCCGATATGGCTGGTTTTCGAACTTGTCCGAGTTTTCATTGATATTAACAATGTGGTAAAGTTTAGTAAAGATAGGATGAAAAACGAAGGCCCTATCGTCTTAACGAGGCAAAATATAGCAATATAGCATTTTTAACTAAATCAAGGACCATAACTCCGCTGTTACTGGTCCGATCTGGCTGGTTTTCAAACTTTTCCGAGCTTTCATTGATATTAACATTGTGGTACAGTTTGGTAAAGATAAGATAAAAAAAATGAAGGCCCTATCGTCTTAACGAGGCAAAATACAGCAGTATAGCATTTATAACTAAATCAAGGGCCATAACTGCTGTTAATGGTCCGATCTGGCTGGTTTTCAAACTTGTCCGAGCTTTCATTGATATTAACAATGTGGTACAGTTTGGTAAAGATAGGATGAAAAATGAAGGCCCTATCGTCTTAACAAGGCAAAATACAGCAGTATAGCATTTTTAACTAAATCAAGGGCCATAACTCCGCTGTTACTTGTCCGATCTGGCTGGTTTTCGAAAACAAAAGTTAACGCCGACGCAGACGACGGACGGACGACAGACAACTCGGCATCCCATAAGCTCTGCTGGCCTTCGGCCAGTAGAGCTAAAAACCAACAGGCAGTGCTTTAGTCCATGCATAGAGCTTCAAAACTTACATAGGGACCTATACACCAAGCTTCAGTTTTTACATAGGGACCCCAACACCACGCTTCAGTTTTTACATAGGGACCCCAACACCACGCTTCAGTTTTTACATAGGGACCCCAACACCACGCTTCAGTCTTGTCACATAGGGACCCCAACATCATGCTTCAGTCTTTACATTAAGGGACCCAACACCACGCTTCAGTCTTTACATAGGGACCCCAACACCACGCTTCAGTCTTTACATAGCGACCCCCAACACCACGCTTCATACCTTGCATAGAGCTTCAAAACTTACATAGGGACCCCAACACCGCATTGTCTTTACATAGGGACCCCAACACCATTCTTCAGTCTTTACATAGGGACCCCAACACCATGCTTCAGTCCTTGCATTATGGGACCTCAACACTTGCATAGGGACCCCACCACTACTTCAGATGGAGATACGCCACAGACAGCAGACGAAGTAACTCAGCAGACTGAGTAACACCACACCTAAAATTATCCATTCCACATCTGCAGGCAAACTCATCTAAATAGGGCTGTATTCAAACTGAAACAGCAATTATTATACGTTATAAATTTGAATGAACTACCTGTTTTTTGTATTTGTTTGTTCTATTTGTTTCGCATAAAGCAATGATCGGCTAGTTAACAAATGCAGGCCTTTGTAAATTATATTAATTGTGTAACGAGATAGGTGTGCAAGGGGACCATGGCACACAGAACAGAATGCGGTGCACATGAACTGTTCTTGTTTAGCGCTGCATGAAATCATAATACAATTGTAACAGGACACTACAATTAGCAGAATGTAAATATTACCATTAAATGCAGCACAGCCTATATTTAACCAGGGACTTTTACCAGGCATGGGTTTATAATTTTGTACTAACAATTGCCTCCAACAAATAGCTCTGCTTGCAAAAACTGTGCTTATTGTCTGTTTATTGACTAAGAGCCAGCAGCTGGATCTGATTTGTTTTCATACACACAAATAGCTGAGTTTTTTTTGCAGTAAGCACTGATGCAACTTGTATGTATTATATATATATTTTTGTTACAATAGGGGGCACTGTAGTTTAGTGGTAGCATGCTCGGCTTGTAACTAAGGTTGAGGGTTAACTTATTGTACATCGAGTGTAATGAAAGCTCTATGAACTTATTTTAATCACTCTCATTTTAGTCTTACTGGGTAGAACCAGTATTAAGTAAATGCAGATAAAGTATCTTGCTCAGGGACACAACACATATGGTGATGGTCAGGAATGAACCCACGACTTGTCAATCGTGGGTCCAACACTATACCACTAGACCACAGCACAGAGGGTTCAACACATCACGACTTGTCAATCGTGGGTCCAACACTAGACCACTAGACCCCAGGACAGAGGGTTCAACACATCACGACTTGTCAATCGTGGGTCCAACACTAGACCACTAGACCCTAACACAGAGGGTTCAACACATCACAACTTGTCAATCATGGATCCAACACTATACCACTAGACCACAGCACAGAGGGTTCAACACATCACGACTTGTCAATCGTGGGTCCAACACTAGACCACTAGACCCCAGGACAGAGGGTTCAACACATCACGACTTGTCAATCGTGGGTCCAACACTATACCACTAGACCGCAGCACAGAGGGTTCAACACATCACGACTTGTCAATCGTGGGTCCAACGCTAGACCACTAGACTGCAGCACAGAGGGTTCAACACATCATGACTTGTCAATCGTGGGTCCAACGCTAGACCACTAGACCGCAGCACAGAGGGTTCAACACATCATGACTTGTCAATTGTGGGTCCAACGCTAGACCACTAGACCGCAGCACAGAGGGTTCAACACTTCATGACTTGTCAATCGGGGGTCCAACACTAGACCACTAGACCACAGCACAGAGGGTTCAACACATCACGACTTGTCAATCGGGGGTCCAACACTATACCACTAGACCACAGCACAGAGGGTTCAACACATCACGACTTGTCAATCGTGGGTCCAACACTAGACCAGTGTGTTTTTAATGACAAAAACGGTATTTCTTATCACAAAGGAAAGAAAACACAACCCTAATAGCAGAATAATGAGTTTTATGTCAACAATTGTCGACCTCAAAGTTGTGACAAACTGCCGACACGAAGCCAGGCAAAATATTCGAACTTCTTATTGTTTCAATGTGTGTATAACACACTTTAATTACTTTACTGCAATTGTTTTCACAGTTCACAATACACATGGGAGTATTTTGTCTTGAGGAACTAGAGCTTGAGATCCAGTAAAACTGATTTTTTTGGGTGGGGGGGGGGGGGGGGGGGGGGGGGGTATTTTTTTATTTATTTTTTTAGACAGGCCCGACGGGCTCCTCGTCTGCAAAATGAGACAGGCCCGGAATGGATTTTGAGGAGCCCTGGGCGTCGGGCTATCCTATTTTTTGAGCACTGCAGAGGGTTCAACACATCACAACTTGTCAATCATGGGTCCAACACTAGACCACTAGACCACAGCACAGAGGGTTCAACACATCACGACTTGTCAATCGTTGGTCCAACACTAGACCACTAGACCACAGCACAGAGGGTTCAACACATCACGACTTGTCAATCGCGGGTCCAACACTAGACCACTAGACCACAGCACAGAGGGTTCAACACACTGTGAACATTGAGACACCTTGTGGTACGAAAGGATGCAAAGTTACTGCTTTTCTAATCATAAAATTGAGGTATCTGGGTTAGGAACACAAACAACATCCTAACAAATTGTGTCATTAAATCAAGGTTATACGCTGGGCTTCACCCACCATACTGGACAATATAGCTATAACATGTTTCCCTAGCAACCTCACCTTTTCAATTAATCAGACTGCAACACACTATATCATTGTCAGTTAGTGACTTCCGGTGTCTTATATATCACCTATGAATAATGGGTTCATTACTGTTAAAGTTATTGCAATGTGGTATTAAAATCGCTATTAGGTAACAAAAATATAAATAAATGTTGCAACCAAATACCTTATTAAAATAAATATATAAAGTCACAGCTTATTTTGTTTTATTTTTTTATTCAACAGCATTTATATACCAGTTCAAAACACATCTCTGTAAGTATTTAGGTCGAGGAACTTATCTTGGATTTTCATCTCCATACCTTCTTATCAGCACTGCTGCATACATTATACAACTGTGTTAAGTTTTGCATAAATATCTAGGTTATGTCTCAACTGCATAAAATTTATGAATGAGCCAAGTTCAACCATATAATATATACAAAAAGACATCACTCTTGAAAGCTAACAGAAGACACCTACACTATGTAAATGCATGACACTTCACACATACCATTAATTTCTTGAAAACCGCAATGCA